>JAAGEH010000040.1:7595324-7703322 GCA_011751065.1 Lasiurus cinereus
TAAGAAATAATGAAGTAAATACTTATGTACACTCAAAACATTCATAACTGAATTCAATTTTATTTTTAGAATTTCTTTAAAGAGGAGGGGGAATTAATAATTAAATGGCCTGACAATACACCCACACATATAGCTCTGCTTTATAGACAGGAACCATGAGGACCTAGCTTATACACTAATAGACAGAGATATTATTATCCCCCAAACCATGAAAAGCATAATATCTTCCTTCCTCTCTACTATTATCAATTAATTATATCAGTCCATGTTGAAATATTCATTGTCTCTACTGATTATACCTAACCCCTAATTGAGTCATTTCTAGCAGAATTATTTGATTCTTGTTTCCAACTGGCATCTTCACTTTTGGAAAATGCCTCAAGTTAATTGCAGTTATGTTCTTACTATCTTAAAATATATATATTTTCTTCATAAATAAGGAGAAATAGATCTTGTTGTAACACTCCTTTTTTCTAATTCTAAAAAAGAGTCCTAACACTTAATATTCTTTAAAACAAAACCAACTATTTAACAGCAACATATTTCCCATGTTTAGAATAAATGTACTATTCAAAAAATAATGAACACTAATCATCAATCAGAAAACACTAATGAGAAGGAATATATGCACCCCTATGTTCATAGTGGCATTGTTTACAATAGCCAAGATCTGGAAACAGCCAAAGTGCCCATCAATACATGAGTGGGTAAAAAAGCTGTGTACATTTACACAATGGAATACTATGCAGCTATAAAAATTGTACACCTTTCTTCCCTTCCTTCCTTTCCTTCTGAAAATTCACATATTTATTCGTAATGAATACTTATTTTATAGACTATATGCCAGACCTAATGGAGATTATTATGTTCATCAAAATAAGACAGTCAGAGAAAGACAAATACCATATTATCTCATATGTGGAATATAATGAACAAAATAGAATCAGAGACATGGATTCCTAGAACAGAATGACAGATATCAGAGAGGAGGTGGGTGAATGAAACAAGGTGAACAAAAGAGCCAAAGAACATGTATGCATAGCCCATGGACACAGACAAGTGGTGAGGGACAGAAGGATGGGAGGTTGGGATCTGGATGGAGGTGGGCAAAGGAGGGAGTGGGAGGGGTGGGGTGGTATGGGCACATCTGTAATAGTGTCAACAATTAAAAAAAAGTAGTATGGTGGTATGGGCACATCTGTAATAGTGTCAACAATAAAAAAAAGTAGTAAGCAAATCCAGATGTCATGCACTTGAGGAGTTATAAGCTTATTTGTAGCCTACTTTCAAGTCAATAAACCATAAGGCCCTTTTTCTGCTTAGAAAATTATGGTTAAACACAGGGCACATAACACGCACAATCACCAATAAAAACCCTATGTTTTATTCTTTCCTATATTTAAAGAAATAACATGCATTTTCAATAACACATATGTTGAAGTACTGTGATTAAAGAACTATTTGAGACTTGTTCTACTGAAAATGAACATATTAAAAAATCGGACACTGAAGAGATTGTTTTTCAAGGAAGGCTGTGTTTCTCCATTAGCTGGAACCACTTACCCTATTCACTCCACTGTGGGATGTGGATACAAATATCCCCAGGCATTCACTTTCTGCCAGGACATTCTTGGGGTTTAAACATGCACATAAGCAATTAGTTTTATGCCTTCCAGTAAGAAATGGAACTAAATACTCACACTATGAAGGGATTACACATGTGTCACTGTGCACAAAATTCACCAGTCCACCCCCAACGCCCTCCTGGTTTATTGAACAATTCAGTGTTTTGGGATGGAGCAGATAGCTCCAGGAGTAATGCTGTTGAGGTGTAGGGGTGGAGGCAGTTCAGCAATAAGAGTGAGAAAAGTCATATAAATAGCTAAGTATTATTTAAACATTCCACATCAATATACATAGCTTCTAAATTGACATAAACATTTGTTAAAGCTGTATTCTTTACCAAAAAGTATAAATGTCCCAATTTATCAACACTCATTCAACCCTCAAAATAGGTCATTGAGTTTGGGGAAGTAAAATTGGCTTGTGTCTATAGCAGAAAATAACGTATAAGCTCTTCCAAAAGCTCTGAAATAAAAAGAGGAAGCCAAATGGATATCCACTTGTCCTATTTTGACCACTGTCAAAGGATACAGACAGCCAGAAAAGCTGGGGTCCCACTGCCACATGCACCCAACATATGTATAAACAGCCACCAATATAAACATATGGTTGTGATGGCAACTGAGGTGGGAATGCTGGTAATTACAGTTGGGATGTGGATGGCCTCCTAAGTCCTTTTCAAGTCTACATGCAATAGACTTTTTTCTGCTCACCAGGGATTGCCAAGTGCCTGAGACACAGTGGGTGTAGAAAGGAAAACATTAAACAAAACAATAATGGTACAAAACTGCCTTCTACTTCAATGCACCCTGAGAAACAAACAAGTCTTCCTCTAGCACCAGCAGACTTGGGATCATCAAAGCCTTAAGATTGGAGAGGCCCTTACTGCTTCCCAGTCTATGCTCCTCCACCTACAGAAGAGGCAAGTGACTATTGCATTAAGGGGAAGGCCAAAGCAAGCCTCATGTCTCATAACTTTTAGGTCATGTGCCTTCTCCACTAACTCCTCAATACTGACCACACTTATCACAGAATTGCTGTACTTTCTGACATACCTAGAATGTGTTTACATTGGAAGGTACAGAGTGCAGATATCTAGGGTCCATCTCAAATAATGGAATCACTCAGCATTAATCTAGTGTCCTCTATGGGCAAAACAAAACTCACAGATGAAGTAAAGAGGAAGGATAATGGAAAAGAATACACAATTCACTGACAATATGTGCCTGCCTAAAACAACCCCAAGACTCTCAACCTTCCATTGCTTCTGATTCTCATGAAGTAGCTTCCAGAAGACCAGTGTGATCTCCAGTTACCAGAATGTCTGCAAAGGGATGTCCTGTTTAGGATATACAAGTATTTCTGTCTCTCAAAGAGTCCATCCCAATTATCCTATACTAGAGGCCTGGTGCATGAAATTTGTATCTCAGCTCAGCCTGCAGCCTATCCAATCTGGGATCCCTCTCACAATCTGGGACCATTGGTTCCTAACTGCTCACCTGCCTACTTGCCTAATTGCTCCTAACTGCCTACCCCGCTGCTGGCCTGGTCACACCCAACTGCCCCCACTGCCTGCCTAGTCAACCCCAACTGCCCACCTCCACTGGCCTGGTTGCCCCTGCTCCCCCCACCTGCTCCTAACTGCCCCCCGCCCCCCGCCAGTCTGGTCTCCCCTTGCCCCTCCCCCCCAGCCCGCCTGGTCATCCCCAACTGCGCTGGCCTACGCTGGCCTGGTCGCCCCTTACTGCCCCCCCTGCCAGCAAGGTCATCACAACTGTCCCCCACCCCCACCAGCCTGGTCGCCCCTAACTGCCCCCCCACCCCCTCCTTGCAGGCCTGGTTGCCCATGCAGTTTGCTGCTTAGTCATTTGGTTGCACAACACTAACTCCACTGCTGGCCTGATCACCCCACACAGCCTACTGCTCAGTCGTTTGGTCACCCCTCACTAATGCCCCTATTGGCCCAGCCTGTTTGGTTGTCCGTTTGGTTGCGATGTTCACTTAGGCTTTTATACACACACACACACACACACACACACACACACACACACACACACTAGAGGCCCAGTGCATGAAATTTGTGCACGGAGGGGGATTCCCTCAACTCAGCCTGTACCCTCTCCAATTGGGAATCCCTTGTCGAATGTCCAACTGCCATTTTAGGCCTGATCCAGGGATCGGACCTAAACTGGCAGTCAGACATCCCTCTCACAATCTGGGACCACTGGCTCCTAACTGTTCACCTGCCTGCCTGCCTGATTGCCCCTACTGCTTCTGCCTGCCAGCCTGATCACTCCTAATTGCCCTCTCCTACAGGCCTGATGTCACCCCCAACTTCCCTCCTCTGCTGGCCAATTTGGTTCTGATTGGTTGCTCCTATGCCAGCATCAAAAGCTTCACCTCCTAGGCAGCCATTGGTTCCCCACAGCCCATCTTTGGTTCTGATTGGTTGGTTTCTATGCCAGTCAGCATCTCTGGGCCTATCTCTGAGCCTTATCAAAGAAGTGGGGCTTAACAGTAGTCTTCTCCCACAGGCTGGGCGAGAAAAAAAAGCCTGGCTGCTGGTGAAGATCAGAAAGAAGAGGGAGAGAAAAAGAGGTAAGTACACTGGTCAACAGCTTCCACTGAGGCTGCAGATCAGACCCTGACTCACTTTCTGGGTCTCAGCCACCTGAGCAGTTAGTGTTGGGTCACCAGGCTGCAGCTGGGCAACCCAGTGCTGACTTCAGGATGGTCTGTGTTTGGTCACAGGCTCAGCCCCTTCCCAAGCCCCAGGCTTTAGGCTTGGGAATTGACCCTCTCCCCTCACCCTACCCCTACAATCACAGGCTCAGCCTTTCCAATGGCTGGCTGTGAGTGACCTGGGTGCCTGTTCCTGGGATCCAGGTATGTATGCAAATTAACCCCCATTTTTGTTGGGTTAATTTGCATACTGACTCTGACTGGGCATAGCGGAGGTATGGTCAATTTACATGTTTCTCTATTATTAGTAAGATAATAAAATCCCATCAGCCAAATGGCTGAACAACCAGAACAACCTCTCGTCCAGTTGCTATGATGCGCACTGACCACCAGGGGGCTGCCCCCTGGTGGTCAGTGTGCTCCCACAGTGGTAGCACCACTCAGCTGACCAGGATGAGCAATGCTCCCACAGTGGGCCTATCCCTGCAGGCCATGCCCCCTACCAGTGCATGAATCCCATACACTGGGCCTCTGGTAAATTAGTAAGTGAGCATTCTCATTTAACCAAATCTCTTGTGAGACTGTAAGTGAGCATTAGCCCACAGGAGGATAATCTGTATTCACAGATAAAGGCAGATGTTTGTACTAAAGAATGGAGTTGATCAGAACCAGAACCAGGCCCTGGAACAGAGGGATAGAACCAGGACCACACTCTGGCTTACCAGACATTTCCCTCAACATCGTTAGCTCAGCCTTCTCAAAGAGTGACAGAAATGGGTTAGAGACATTTCAAGGAGTGTCTTAGTGGAGTGAAAGGAGACAAGAGAAGCTGGGTCACAGCTATTTTTGCCCCAGTGTAAGGGCAAAAATAAAGTCAAGCTGGTTTTCTGCAACTTCTCTATCACACTGTATACACCTTCAAAGACAGCAGGAGAAGGAATGAAGGGTCCTGAAGCTATTCCCACAACCTGTATAATTAGCTGTATTTTCCACAAGAGCAAGAGACTCAGATTTTTTTTTCATTGTTTCTGTGTACCGGGCACCAAGTACTGGACTGGTGGTTTCATGATGTGTGCTCAATAAATATATGGATGGGTGGATGTGTGAATGAACAAGTGAATGAGGTTCCATAATTCTTCACACCTGTTCCACAATTCTTCTAACCTGTTCTCAAGCACAAGTGACTCTTCCAGAGACTAATATAGACTTTTATAGTTTACTGGGGTGACAGATACTTTTCCATTTCCATAATTTTGTATTTAGATTCAAGTTGTTTAGACCTGTCTCTGCAGGGATTGAAGAGGCTGATCAGGACAGCCTTGAGACCTCCTTTTCTTTGCTCCGAGGGTAATGACCTTGTGCAGTCATGCAATCACGGTTCTCCACATTATGACTGTTCATGGAGCATAACCAGGAGGATCAAGTATTATCATGCAGAAATCCAAGGTCAGAGGCCTGACTGTGGCTATAGGGAGACAGCTGAGTATTAAGGGCTTGGGCATGTATGTGCACGTGTGTGTGTGTGTGTGTGTGTGTGTGTGTGTGTGTGTGGCAGGGTGGGGGTGGGGAATATGAGCATTTCAAGGCAGGACTCCCTTTTATCTAGACCTGCAAGCTCAGCACCGCAGCAATGCTTAGCATCAATGGGCAAGTAAGGCTAAATCTTAGAGACATTATTTAAAAGATTCCTCTTTAAAAACAAGCATAAAAACCATTATTCACTTAAGGTTATGGGTAGACTGGGGCTAGAGTGAGAGAAGACCATAACATTTACATTGGGTGGGTTAACAATGAATTTAGAATGTATATTTCAAGAGAGTTCAGGAAGATAAATGTTTAAGAAAAATAAAGAATAATGCCACACACACACATAAACATTTACATAGTTACACATGCAAGTGTCTATAATAATAGGGATGGGGAAACTGTTTTTCTGCCAAGGCCATTTGGATATTTATAAAGTTATTCTCCAGGCATACAAAATTATCAACCTAAAAATTAGTCTGCTTTCAACAATAAAGATTTTTAAAAAATTAGCCCGCTATATTTGTTCAAACATTTAATTAACTCACTCCTAAAGCCATAAAAATGATGAAATCTTACCGTTTGTTACAGTATGGATGAACCAAGAGGGTATTATGCTAAGTGAAAGAAGTTCGTTAGAGAAAGACAAACACAATATGGTTTCACTTATATGTGGAATCTAAAGAACAAAATAAATGAACAAACAAAATTGAAACAGACTCATAGACACACGGAGAGAACTGAGGTTGCCAGAGGAGAGGGATTTGGGGGGCTGGGTGAAAGAAGTGAAGGGACTGAGAAGCACAAGTTGATAGTTACAAAATAGCCACAGGGAAGTAAGAAAAGCATAGGAAATACAGTCAATAATATTGCAATAACTATGCATGGTGCCAATTGGGTACTGGAAATATCAAGGGGAACACTATGTAACGTATATGGTAGTCTAACCACTAAACTGTACACCTGAAACCAATACAAAATAAAATTGATAAAAAAATAATTACAAATACATGGTGGGGGCAAAAATAGGTTTAAAGCTCTGAGTATGTGAAACTTCTTGTATTATTATTTATTAATTACTAGAGGCCCAGTATGTGATTGAAATTGCACAACGAGGCACCCAAGGGATGTAGGGCTGAGAGGTGCTCCATGCACCTCCTGGTGACAGGTTGCGCTGGGCCACTGCAAGAGTCAGGTCAGAATGGCACTGCAGGTGGCCAGGACCCACACCTGACTTCTGTCCCAGGCCCTCCCCTCCTCCCCTGCCTGTACCTGCTCTGGCTAGGGCAGGGCCCTTCTCTGTTTCCACCTCTGCTCCAGGCCTCACCTGCGCATGCAAGCTCCTCCTGTCCGGGCGTGGTCCATAATGGTGTCCTGGCCTAATTTGCATATTAACTCTTTTTATATATACACTGAGTGGCCAGATTATTATGATCTCTGAATGCATAATAATCTGGCCACTTAATATATATAAAAGGCCCAGTGCATGAATTCATGCATGGGTGGGGCTGGCCAGAGGGAGGGGACATGGGTAGTTGGCCGTCCTGCCTGCTGGTGGAATTCCTAGTCGAGGGGACAATTTTCATATTAGCCTTTTATTATATAGGCTATACATTGAGTGACCAGATTATTATGTGTTCAGAGATCAAAATAATCTGACCACTCAGAGTATAGATTGTGTTATTTTCCATATGAACAGCTATAAACTTCCCTTTGCCCCTCCCTGTATATATCTGTAGTGACCACGTACATTTCAATGATCCATTGTGTTGTGGTCCTCTGGCTAACTTTTGCATACCTGGGTAATGAGAAGTAAACAATGCAGAAATGGGTGAAGTCCAACCTCAATCATGTGTAAAGTAAGATATTTAAGCCAAACCCAAGATGCCCTATTGACAACAGGACATTTTAAACTTGAACTCGATCAGTAATGCTGCCGAGTAAAACCAGCCACGTGGAGAAAGGCATGGCTGTGCCTGCCCTCTGCTTTTTGGGAGGTGGGCTGGGATGAGCAGGTGGTTTCAGTTCAGCTCCTCATTTGTAAACTGGTTCTGCTAACATAGACACGCAAAGCCACTTGTTCGGAGGTCTCAGAAGAGGGGCTAAGGACTGACCGGACATGAGACACAATTACCCTCTCACCCTAGAAGGAGGTCCCTGCAGGTTAGGGGTGATGTATATCAGTAGGTCAGGATGAAAACAGCCAGCGCAGCTGCTGCCTATGTGAGGAGGACCGGAGGGAGCAAGAGAAGATTTTTATTTTCGGATCACTTCTTTCACCAGTGCTGAAATTAACTTAAGAAAATCAGTGATCAGGCTATCACTAATATATTTGCTTGAATCCCTCATGTTCTTTTAGATTGTTAAGTTTCTGTCATTTTGGAGGAAGCATTTTAAGTTAGCATCTTTTGAAAGTTGTACTTTTTTAAAAAAAGAACAAAATAAAATATGATGGAAAATTATGTTTTGTTTGGGACAGGGGGGAATAATAGATCTAATAAAATTGAGTTTGATTACCATGATAGTTTGTAGGCATGTAATTTCATGGGTAGACAATGGATGTGTTATCAACACTCCAACAGTCTATTTCCTGTTTTCCTAGGTTTCTCAGGCATTTGTGACAATGCAGACTCCCTCTAGTGGCCAAAATAATATATGTAAATCCACAGGTTTGTTAACAAAAAAATTGTTTGTGATAAATCTATTTTTAGAAGAAAAATTTTTATTATGATCTTTAAATGCATAATAATCTGGCCACTCAATATATATAAAAGGCCTGGTACATGAATCCATGCATGGGTGGGGCTGGCCAGAGTGAGGGAGCAAGAGAAGTGCTTTTGGGAGTACTTCAAATAAGATAATTATATATACACCCAAAATATGCAAATTCTTTCAGTGTATATACTACATAGTAAAGGTTATATTTAGTAATAATTCTTGTAATTGACTAGACATTACTACAGCATCCTGCATGTGTAACAGTAAACATTCAGGACAAAGAATTGTTACCAATTTCTTGATAGAACCATGATAATTCTTTACCGACACTAGCGCTTAGCATTTGGGTGACGGGATTTCCAAAGACAGGTATCACCAGTCATTAAAGAGAATCCTTATGATCTGAAGCTTACAACAAAGGCTTCATCGAACACAACAGATGAGTATCCTTTAAAGTGAAATGATCAATTCCTAAAACATGAGAACTAAAAATTCTGGTTAAAGAAGATAATATATGTGTACATTCTATAAACTGCCACATAAAGCAAAACATCTGATAAGATTATTATTTTTTATTTATTTATTTATTTTGCTATCTAATCCTGAGACCCTGTTTTACAGATAACATATAAAAACCTCGGAACCAGAACTCCAATGACTCACTCCTAGTCCCTGAGCTGGTTAGCAGAGGAGGAGCTTGGAATCATCTACCCTGACTCCGGCCTTTTGAACCCCACTTGACTGGGAGAAAGAGTCCTCGTCTTGTCATGTTCCTCCCTAAGTCTGCACCTTAGCACTGAATTGTGACTATGAAGTATTTAGACTAATTCCCCCATGAAATGTCTCATTCCTTTAGAGATCTCTCTCTTTTTTTTTTTTTTTACATTTTATCGATTATTAAAACACTTTTAGAGGCATTCATAAACTGACAGAACATGCTTCTAAAGGAGCCCTTCTATGGAATGAAAATGAGACATTAATGATAACAATAATATATGCAGATTCCGGCCCTAATGCTCTCTCCTCATTAGTACAAACTTACATGAATTCAACTTTGTCTTCTAAACCTCTAGGATTTTGTGAAAAACAAATGATGCCAAACCAGTAAAAGTGCTTTGAAATTGGGGTAAATACTTTATAAACAAATTCTTGTTTTACTTAGACAAAGTAAAATCCCAGATTTTATTTATTGTTTTGGTTTCCTGAAAGATGAAGGGAAATAGCCAAAATTTTTTTGAAGAATGAATGAAAATAGAAGAAAATCACAAATTCTCTCCACAAATGCATATTGAGTGGCAGTGATGCATGATGGATAGTGCATTATAGCTTCCTCCTGAGAGTGTGGCATTTGATTTGGACTAGAATTAAAAACTTATTATAATCACCGCTGTGATCTATCATAATTATATCCACATACAGATATAGTAATGAGTTGCCAATTCTCAGGAAGGGCCAAACACACATATATCACTGAGATTTTCCATGACATGAACATTTCTAAGCCCTCTCCCTCTCCATATCAGTCCAGAGACATCTTTGTCTTGTGCACTTCTGCATGCCCAGCACTTAGGATAAAGCCAAATGCAGAGTAGGCATTCAATACATGTTTGCTGAATGTGAACTAAAAACTGGAGACATCAGAGAAGGAACTGAGCTAAAGGTGATGGGGATGCTTTGGTGAGTGCTTTGTGCAGATCTGCAGTGTATATACACAGAATGCTACCTCACCACCTACTGCCAGGGGCAGACACTCTGTTGGGCTTCAGTTTTCAGATGGCAGAATATTGACTCCATCCCCCAATACTTATCCAGAGGTTAGGCAGCATCCCCAAACTGTCCCCTATATTCCAAGTTGGTAGATGAAAAAAATGCACGAGATCTGAACCACTGATAGAAATGTCAGAAAAGCAGACAGCAGGAATCAACAGTGATTCTTCTGAGTTCATACAAAGTAAACACGCACAAAACCTTTATTTTTCACTATTCACTCTTTGCACTATTCACCCTTTATTCTTTAAAGACTGACCAAGAGAGACAAGACAGGGTTCACTTAGATTAGCTGTCTTTACACATTAGACTTTTGATTGTGACAGTATTTTTGGAAATCAAGAGTAGAACTACTTCACTCCTTGTTCCTATGTCAAATCACATGCCCTGCTTAATAAAAAAAATCAAAGCAGTAGAAAATATACAAAATCCCATCAGTTTTCCAATGTCCATGCTTTCGAATGTATGGGTTTTTGTGTTTTTTTAATCCTAACACATGATGGGTGATAGAAGCTTCTTTTTACTGTCAGAGAGATCAAAGAGAGGTTGAGAAAGAATCTATAAGCAGATGCTGCCCAGTGACAACCCTGAAAGAAGCCAACAGTGGGGCCAGATGTTGGGGTGACCTTTGGTCTGCAGAGCACACTGGCATGGTGTTGATTTAGATAGTTGTTGGCAGAAGCTGTAGATCCAGCAGCAGGGGGAAAACGCTAAACTACGGGATCCTTTCCTACTCTTTCCCATTGCTGCAAAACCTGAGACCACTGGTCAGCAGCGCTGACGGCTGTCAAAGAAGTTGAAGTCACCACACAAGCCTGTCAGTAGGGATCACATCAAAACGGAGTCAGCTGCGTGAGTGAGAACATCTTCGGGCTGTGCCATTTTGCATCCCACTAAACTTTCAACAGCTGTTTCTTGAGTGAATACAGACACAAAATAATTATATAAAAAGAACAGCATATTCAATATGTGGGACGATGTTTACATTCCTTACACAGTCATCAATAGAGGATATACATGAGAAAGATTCTGACATGTCTGAAAAGTTAATGCCCTGTCAACAAGTCTAATTAGTGCCCAATGAAAATTCTACATTGAACCCCGAATCCACAACACTGAAGGAAGAGGAAGTATTTTTTAATCAAGCAGAATTACTCAGATCGGTATTGCAGACACAAAAAGAATTTGTAATGACATGTCACGGTTTGCAAAACTCCTATCACATTATGCAATAGTGCCATCATTCACTCACTCAATAGGAATTTTAAAACTTATTTTCTAGTGCAAATGTTCTTATTATTGTAAACACTCATAAATGAGGCAGGAGATCTTTAATCTTGCATTCTGACGGAATTTCAAATCTTTGCCACCATACAGTGCTGAAACACGGACCGTAAACAACGGCTTGCTTTATTATATTACATACGATTGAAGACCACACGGTTGTTCTGACGCTTTTAGACATTTTGTCACTTTACCTGGAGAAATATCCACGGCTTATTCTGCATTGCTGCTGATGTCCAGCACTTGTCAAAACCTTTCTCTGTCAAGGCCGTCACCAAGAGTTGCAAAATGACAGATCAGGCTGTCTGAGTCGATGGAGCCCCAGGAAAAATGGAACAGATAGAAAATTCATGACTCTAAACTACATCAAAGTGACTTCTGTCATCATCACATCAAAAGAACTGTTCATTTTAAGAGTTTTTTTTTAAATTATATAAATATCTTTTTAATAAGAGCTAAGTGTAATAAAACACTTTTTGGTGTACAATGTGATCATCCAAATGTTCCAAACATATACTTTAGATCATGCCGGAATAAGAAAAATTCTAATAGTAGACACTATATTCCAGCTAAAACCAATAG
Source organism: Lasiurus cinereus (assembly GCA_011751065.1). Classification (NCBI taxonomy): domain Eukaryota; kingdom Metazoa; phylum Chordata; class Mammalia; order Chiroptera; family Vespertilionidae; genus Lasiurus; species Lasiurus cinereus. The sequence continues at coordinate 7,607,505 of JAAGEH010000040.1, forward strand.
CATTCAAGAGAGATGTATGGAGCTACTATCGGCTTAAAATAGGACAAACCATCTGGCTATCGAGGAACAAAAGTACATTTTTTGCAAATTTTCTGGACCCACCAAATTTCTACAACTAGATTAAATTTTATTCTTCTACAGTCAGTTTTGATCCTTTTTTATTTATTCATTTTTGCTTAGTTTGACAATTATAAAACATTCAATTCAGTATTATTTTCCTAAGCAAGTTTCCTAAGATATCTGGTATTACTTTAATAAAACAAAAATCATTGGAAAAGCCTCATAATACATACTTCCCTTAAACTATTGCTTTCAGAGAAAAGTAAAAAAATAAAGTACTGCATACGCAGAACCACTCCATAATCACTTTCAGAGAGCCATTCACCGGTTGAAATATGAGTTGCATAAATCTGGAAATGACCCTTCTCCCCTTTTAATTCCCAACACTTTTCAGGGAGGATGGCTGACACCTGGTGCTAGAACCTAGGCAACTTGATTCCCACTGCTCATATGTCACTGAAATAAACAGGATAAGTGACCTTGTGATGTAAAGGTCATAGACTGGGCAAGGTGTGTATATACAGATCAGACAAGAGGGAAAACACATGTAATTCTCCACACATGCTCATGCACACATGTACAGGGGCACGTGTATACACACACGTGGACAGACATTCACAGGCACACATGCATGAACAGGCTCACATACACCTGAACCAAAAATCAAATGTGTGATTCCACACTCAACTGTAACCATCCAGGATTCTGTTGATCACTTATACTACTTCGTTTAGTTATAATCTAACAATTTTTACATCAGTTCCTTCTAAAAGCTGCCCTTACAGAGACCACTGACAATCTCCATAACAGCAGCTACTGACTCGGTGCACTCATCGAGTTGTGAAAAAAATCCATTCTCTGTAACCAGAAAGGCTTGCTTATCTCCAGAATGACAAAAGATCTCAATCATAATGACCAGTTTTGAGAGTAGAAGCCTGCTTCAAACCAGTGCCATGGCATTGTGCCTAAATGTGTCTGGGAAGTACCATCCATTAATGCAAAATTAGAACAAGATCTCCATTTCTCATTACAGGAAGAACTCAATATATCTTATGGCCTACTTACAAAAAGATGTTTATTACCTGTAAGTGTACAGAGGTGTGGGCTCCCCAGCAGCCGTGATTGGTAATAAGCTTATTTTTCTCATTTACATTGATAGCAAGCATTAGTGAAGATATATGCATTTCATTTCATGGTTCAGAAAGAACAAAGTATATGTATATGTGATAGCAGTGGGTGGTTAATGAAATGGTCTGACAAACATAAGCTAATACATAATCATACCAGAATGTGAACTGGCACACCTGTTCCTGCTTCACAGACTAGCGATTCTTAAGGAAAAGTTACCATTCTCGGGCATGGAAGCCACTACTATTTAGACATCAATATCCAAAGAAATTTTCACCACCTTTTTGTTGTTGTTGCAATCACTAAAGGGTGGCTATTTTAATGATAGCGAATCTCTTTTGCTCGTGTCCTAAGAGTAATGAAAACATCACACATGCATGAAGCTCCAGTAATTATTTTAAACTGCCTTCTGTTGTCCCCCTGAGGAACACGGTGGTATTTGTTTGATGCAGTTTAATTAGTGTCAGGGTAATTAATGCTATGCTATCTACATGAGATCAAAACCCTTTCTTTGTAGCACTCTGGTAACTAAGAACTAAGAAAAGGAAGCGTTTGGAAAACGTCGAGGCATGGTGTTAACTGGGTGCACGAGTGAGTCGAATTGCTCATCACCTCTCTCTCCACGCCTCACCCAAATGGCAAATCTAGTCCCTCCCAGGACGAGATCAAACCTGTAATGCGTTGGAACCGCAATGACAGGCATACGACCCAGTGGCTGCTATGGAATTAAATTCTTTCTTTATGGATATAATCAAATTAACTAAAACATTCATGGTCACCAGGCACCTTTTGCCGAGTTTAATCCCTTAATAATGAAATAGTAAACTTTTGCACTGATGGGGAACTACAGTCCCTTGTAAACAGGGTGTTATTTTACCACGTGCTGATATACTTTTCCAAATAAAAGAATCATTGGTTTAATGAATGAATGAATGGGATTCTGCTTAAATGCTTGAATAAAATTTGCATTGAACAGAAGGTATAGATAATCTCTCTATTTGATAATAATGTTAACACAGGAAAAAGAGAGAAAGGCAGGGAAGAGAAGTTAAGTACACAAAAATTCCAGACACACACATAACGTGCACTACCATAAATCCTTTTTAACTGTTTCTTTGGTAATAAGCAACGGAAGTATAAATCTCCCAACACACAAACTCAAGCTGATCACAGGCTTAAGGAAATAGCTCCAGTTATCTTGACTGGAAAAATTATGACATCCTAGATGTTATTCCAGTTTCTAATAAAGCACTGTGGCTAACAAACAAACAAAAAAAAGGATCAACCATTTTCTTTATTTTACAACAGATGAAATTACAGGCCTCACAGGATAGACACAATGGCACTGAATTTATTTTTACTCTCCAACATGCCCCATGCAATGTTCATTTTGGAACAAGACCGATGCTTTAACACCACAATGATAACCAGCATTAGACGGATGACACTCTTTTATGGGAAGGGGAGGCTTAATGGTACATATCTAAAAAAGAAATAAACATGACGGGTTTAAAGTCAACCCAAATGGATTTAGCTCGTTATGTAAGTATGGAAATAGCAAGCGTGGAAATAACCTCTGCACTGCACAAGAAATGAACAAAGAAAATACTTCTAGGGGGTCCAAATAAGTCTATAGTACTTATGAAATTGTGTCCGTGCCCATCAGTGGCTGAAATTTAGGTTAACGTTATTAAATGAAATTTCCCTAGCCCGGGCTGGCGGGGTGACAGCAGCTAAGAGGGTCTGTGCTGAATACATCTTCTTGAGGTCATTCATTACCGAATACCTAGCGGGATCAGCTGACTAGCAAAATATGTTCTTTCACATCTTTAGTTCTGCTTCCTGCAACTTCGTTGTTTATCAATTAAAGTGATAAATACAAGAGACTCCGTTAACACAAGAAACACATTATGCAGTAAAGTAACCTCTGGGAACCCTGCAATAAGAATGGCGTGCAAAGTTCAACAACTGTGAAGGAACTATTAAAGAGGACACACAAACAAGTGACCTTGACTGACAAACGCACTTCATTCCAGCAATAAACAGCGGTGGTGCTGATAACTGTTCATTGGCGCAGAGAGTAATTACCTATCTGTCAGCGTTGCTGGTGTGTGCGAAATAGTATAAATGAAACATACATAATGTACGGCAATAATATCGGGCATGCAGAACCTAATGCATTATCATCATTCTCAGGACCCAGGTTTATGTGGCTGCCACCACTGAGTAAATGCCTTCTAGCCATGATAATTTCATTCTAATCTCTGTTCCATATTATAATTTTCATAGCTAAAAGATACTGAGGAGCAATACGTTTCAATCAAGGGCTAAATAGAACACAACCTGTAACTGGGTATTTTACACACCTATATATATTTTTTTCTTTCAAAATTTTAGTCAATTTATGAAGAGACTGGAATAATCTGTAAATTTATGGGTGACAAACCCTGTCTGCACCAATGTCACCGGTGGAAGATGGGCTGTAAGAGGCTGAGGAAAGGGTTGGGAGCTTTGTCTCCCATTGCTTTAAACAATACAAAAGTCTGTCTTTTTAAATGTGTCTACTCTGTTCCAAAATACAAGGTAAGGATGCATTTTTTTTTGGACAAAGTAAAAAATAATCCCTATTTGACAGGAGGAAAACAACCATATAGTTTCTAAGACAAATTATCTTGATTTTTATGAATTGCTTAATTTGGTAGCAGAAGCACAGAATAATCTCCTGCATCATGATACTCCACTGTTCTTATAAAACTCTTCGACTCTTACATGCTTATTTTTTTCCCTTTAATGAAAATGCAACTTAGTGACACCTCTAAATAGTATTTAAGATCACACAAAAGAAAATCTAAGTATAGATACAGAGGCAGAAAAGCATCAAACAGACTGTCAAATTAAAGCGGGAAGGTTAGGGAGAGGTGGGGTAGATAAGAGATCAACCACAGGACTTGTATGCATGCATATAAGCATAACCAATGGACACAAGACTCTGGGGGTTTAGGGCATGCATGGGAATGGGGGGGGTAATGGCAAGATATGTATACATGTAATACATGAATAAAAAAAAAGAAAATCTAAGTAGCAGCTAGGCCAACAGGATAACACACACACACACACACACACACACACATACACACACCACACCCGTCTCAAGGATGAAACATAAGAAACCCCCATGGTTCATAGGGAGAACAAGAGAAAGCAGCATATCCCTAACCACATGATAATAACAGCTGCTTGGCCCTAGCTGGTTTGGCTCAGTGTATAGAGCGCTGGCCTTCGGACTCAAGGGTCCCGGGTTCAATTCCTATCCAAGGTACATGGGAGCTCAGTCTCCAGTAGGGGACATGCAGGAGGCAGCTCATCAATTATTCCCTCTCATCATTGATGTTTCTCTCTTTCTTCTCCCTTCCTCTATGAAACTGATAAAAACATAATTTTAAAAAGACAAACAGCTGCTGGTCAACAAGCTCTATCACTCAGAAAGGAAACGAATAATATTGAGAAAGAACACTGCCATGTATGATTATTTTAATGTCATCCCTCTTGTGTTTACAGCAAAAAATGGGTATTTGGGAAATGTTAGAGTAGATTGTACTAACAATGAATGCAATAATCCACCTTGTTAAAAAAGCATTTTAGGGGGAGAATCCAAGATGGTGGCATAGGTAAACACCTACACTGCTGCCTCGCACAACAATTTCAAAACTACAACTAACAGACAGAACGGACATCATCCAGAACCACAGGAAAGCTGGCTGAGTGGAAGTTCTACAGCTAGAGGGAAAGAGAGGGGCTCGCAGAGAACCAGAGGAGCTGCAAAAAGCTGAGGTACGGAGACGCGCGCTGAGAGAGCAGGTGCCGGAGTACCTGGCTGGCTTTCTCTGGCGGGAGGGAGACGGAGACTCCCAACGGCATTGAACCCCTTCTCTTACGACACTAAACCCCAGATCCAGCCGAAACTCATACGGGGGGAGTTTGGACTGTGAAGTGGGAGAAGTGCATGGAAATTTAGGGGAGTCGCAAAAGAGCAGAAGTCTGGTGGCGCGCATGGCACTGCGCCACAGAGGACAGATTGCTGATTGTGCCGCTGGCTTTCGCGAGTGGGCGGGAGACAGACCCTCCCAACTGTGCCACTTGTAACTCCACTAAGCCCCAGTTTCGGCGAAACCCTGGGGACTCAGACTCATGTGGTCCTGTAGCACAGGGGAGCCGGAAGAGCATCATAATTAAAATACCAAGAGCAAAAGACAAAGAGAGAATATTAAAAGCAGCAAGAGAAAAACAATTAATTACCTACAAGGGAGCACCCCTACGACTGTCAGCTGATTTCTCAACAGAAATGATGCAGGCCAGACGGGAGTGGCAAAAAATATTCAACGTGATGAATAGCAAGAACCTACAACCAAGAATACTCTATCCAGCAAAGTTAACATTCAGAACTGAAGGGCAGATAAAGAGCTTCACAGACAGGAAAAAGCTAAAGGAGTTCATCAACTCCAAACCAGTATTATATGAAATGCTGAAAGGTACTCTGTTAGAAGAGGAAGAAGAAAAAGGTAAAAGACAAAAAATTATGAACAACAAATACATATCTATCAACAAGTGAATCTAAAAAATTAAGTGAATTAAAAATTTGATCAACAGAATAAACTGGTGAATATACTAGAATCAGGAGCACAGAAAGGGAGTGGACTGATAATTCTCAGGGGGAAAGTGGGGAGGGGGGTAGAGGGAGTGACTGGACAAAAATCATACACCTATGGACTCATCAATGGGGGGAAAGGTAAGGGTAGAAGGAGGGTGGGAGCGGGGTGGAGGGGAACTATGGAGGGGAAAAAGAGTGACAAATGTAATAATCTGAATAATAAAGATTCAATTTTAAAAAAATTAAAAAAAGCATTTTAATAGATGGTCCAATACCCCATTTCAAATTACAGGAGTAACATTATCTATGACAGGACCTCATCTTCTTTCTTTAACTTTTTGTTTGCTGGCTTCTCCAAGTGGTTTTCTAACATTACTATTTTAAGAAATCAATGAAGTCCTAATAGGAGATGAGGCAACCAAGAGAAATAGCTCAAGTTTTTCCTGAGTTACCTTTTGGTTTTCTGAATTTTTCTGTCTATATTACTTGTAAGGAGAGAAAGCAATAAAAAAGCTAACTCATACTAAGTTGGTAGGGATACAACGTGTTAACTCTCAGAGAAGCACTACTATTTTAAAGAAAGGGCAAGGCTGAGGTAATCCTAAGCATGAAGACTTTTTTTTAAACTTATATTTCAGCTCCTCAGATCATGACATTAAGTAGCTTGCCCATTCTACTTCATGTATCATACCACTGGATTTTATGGCTAGTTCAATACAGAAAAGATTTTTACCCAATTTTGAGTCAATTTTTACCCAATTTTGATAGATCTTAATAATCACAGCAAGTTTCCCATTGGAACTTGTAAGATACATATTACACTCCTTACCAGAGTAACTTAAGTCTTTCTTGATATATACTATAGAACATTTTTAGGGAAAGGTTTTATTCTATTTCGTTAATTCTAAGAATAACACATTTTTCACATCTTACACCTCTTTGGAATAGCTTCTTACAGTCTCTGCCATCCTGGTGGCAGCTATTGGTACCGTTGGTAAGATCAAGAGAATTCCAGCATTAAAGCATCTTAGACTTGACTCTTGCATTCAATGAGAGGCAACATTTCATGCTATTCTGGCTTTGAGGCACATCCATTCACATTTATCTTAAAATGGTCTTAATTACAATCACACCTTAACAAATTATCCAGTCAAATAATATATTTATGTGGATATAGATTACATCTGTGTGACACAAAAACATCTAGTTAATTTATTAAATCAGAAATAGTTTATTTAAGTGGGGGGGGGTGAGAGATCAACTAAACTTAGCTGGTCCTACTGACTATGGAAGGACCACATGGACCTTGCCTTGCATGTACTCAGACATTTATCTCTGTGGTCTGCTCAGCAATTTTGCACAATCACATTTACCGGTGACTCTCAACCTAGGAATGGGGCAGAAATCCCAGGGAGCCTTTCACTCATCTCGAGCTTCAGCAAAGGGACAAGTGACCATCTCCCTTCAGGTGAGAAGCACTGTCCTAGGGACGAAGTGTGTCTGATGGGTTGTGTCTTGTCACTCTGGTGTGTTAAGGTGGTAAAAATACTGAGAACCAGTGGAGAGTGTAGTGTACATAAAACAAAACAATTAGGGGTGTATGTGAGGAGGGGGAAATCATCTTTCTATAATTTTCTCAAATAGCCCAAGGACATTTATCAACTAACATGATTAGAATTTAAGTTGTTTATTGTCTCCTTAGGCACCGGAAAATTGATAATGCATTTCATAGGCATTATTCTCAATACCTAAAACTTAACTTTTTTCAATGAATATGTGTTGAATAAATGAATGAATCAATGAGTGAATGAATAGTATTCTCCAAATAGATTAGTTATTTTATAAAAATATATGTCCTAATTTGATGCTGCAAAGCTCACACACACACACACACACACACACACACACACTTAAAATGTTAAGCACAAAGTACTCTATCATGTTCTCTGGTGTTATACAATTTTTGGGAGTAATAGAATTATTTAGGATTGATGGTTTTGTACAGTTAAAGCACACTTTTAAATCAGAAATTAACTTTTAATATATGGCCTGGTGATGATGATAATACTGAGATATGTATAGTGTAGTTGCCTTCTTATAGGCAATATACTTGATTAATTTTGAACAATTTAACAGTGAAAGATTAATTAAGAATTTCATCCAGTACAGGCCATCTTTCTTCCCCAATTACATTCCTTTAGAGCCACTATAACTGTTTTAATAATTGTACTGAAAATGCTAGAAAGTATCGAGTTAATACAGTGATTCAGCAAGAATAATAAATTTCAGGAATAGGTTACTTTGCTATTTGGAGCATTTAACACCATGGTGTGTATATATGTGTGTCTTCTAAATTCCAATAGGTTATTGTAACCCAGAAAGTCTAAAGTCAGCCTTAAATTTAGTTAGATAAAACTACTTTTATGTTAAATATCTACTTGAAGATACTTTTCTAGAAAAAGAAAACAGAACTAAGAACTCGTCTATTTAAATTCTAATAGATTACATGCGTATAACATTTCTCTTTGAAAATATATTTAGTAGAATTGTCTTTGAAAAAGGCATATACCCTATTTAGCTGTAAACTAAGGAAATTTTAGAGTGCAAATGTAAGGCTAAAGTTAGAGTAAAATTGACTATGATACTCTGAGTAAAACATGCTAATAATGAGTATAAGGGGCAAGTTTCTTAATTTAGGAACTCTTTTATACTCAAGCTAGGAAGATAGTTATTCTCCAAACAATCATTATTCCCACATACTAACTGAGAAATTGTTAGGTATGTAACTTCTCATTTTCCTAACTTTGGTTATTAAGATACTAATTCTAATGGAATAGAAATAGCTGTCCAAAGTTTAACAATTAGGAAAATTTCCTTCACTTGTTTGGGTTCTGATAAGCAAGTTGCAGCAAGAAATCTTGGTTGCCTCAAGACAATAGAAATTAGTTCTTGTCATAAATAACAGTTCTAGTATTCTTGTCAATAGGATCAAATTGGGTCCATTTCATCCTCTATTAAAAGATTAAAATAACCCTATGAACAAAGATATTGCTTGACAGAGAGGCCATCCAGTATCACTGCCATGAACAGGCTTACAAGGAAGACCTGGGTTGCACCTGTCTCCACTATTCACATGACACATGTGTCTTACCTCTTTGAATCACAATAATAGTAATGTTCCATTGGCACCTAGTAAGCCCTCTAGAAATGAGAGCAAAGATTATAATGAGAAAAAAATGTTTGCTTACAGAAAAAAAGGTTATTTAGATCACTATCAAAAACAGAATTGAGCAATACTTAATGCCATCTAGTAGCTCACAAAATCAAAATGTATTAGAAACCCTGACTGATTCAGTTTTAAACAATAAAACATTAGTATGCATTTAGGATCTACATGTGAATAACTCATAATGCATATGCCATCCATTATATTTGTGTACCAAACAAGCCTTCAAGAGAGAAAATGAAAGTCTGAGATCCCTACTAAGAGATACTTTCAGCCTTAATGGAGTACATTTCCATTTAGTTTTGAGGATTCCTGAGACCAACAAAATGAATATCCAAGTCAAGATTATTTCCCAAATTCCAGAGCCTATTATCTATTTCAACATGTTTGTCTGAATCAATGCCACATTCTCCCAATGACTGACTAGTCAGTCAGCTTTCTGATGTTATCCCCAGGTAAAAATGTAAACTGAGTTGTGTTTATTTGGTACTAATAGTAACCTTTTCCTCTCTCTTGAGTGAACAGAGATCTCATAAACTCAATCAGACCGTAGCTGTTTAAAACTCAATAAACTGTACTGCAAAGGTAACTTGCAATCAGAAATTAATCTCTGTGAATGAAATTCAATTGTAATTTTAAATGAAAAGTCCCCAGTCACTTAAATGGCAGGGCTCTATTGGATAGTCAGTTATTTCCAAGTTGTACTAGTAAAAAAAAACATTTCACGATAACATTAACATTTGTTAACTCAATTTATTTTCTTGGATTCTAACTTGTTTTCCTAAAGACTTAAAATCCAGAGTCCAAAGTAAAACTGTAGTTTGACCAAACATAAACTCTGGATTTTTGAAGAAGGGTTATTGGTCAATGTACATAGGAAATGAGATGAGGACATTTTTTATTAATTCACTACAAAAGTGTATCTAAAAAGAGAGATACATGAGTGTTTGGTAAGCAGTGAGGGAGGGATCACTTTGTGAAACACAGGTAACATGTTTTCATTTATATCAATTTCTTATATATTTATATAAATATATATGCACTATATTCATATAACAGATGTAAGAGATCTGCTATGACTTCTTAAAAAGCAGAACCACCATGCACCAGTGCTCTATCTTTAAATACTTCAAAAATGAGTGGAAGTCATTTCACAGCTGCATAGTCAACCTACTGGTATTTCTTCAGGCCAGTGGCCCTACAGCTCTGGACCCAGTCAATGCAGGGGGGCCAGTCACCAAAACTCTCTAGGAAAGGGCATATGGTGTCACTAAAAGAGGGTGAGGCGTGATCTTGTAATCTGTCACTCTCGGAAAGGAGCCTTGCCAAGGTCTGCAGAAAAGAATCCCCATGTCTACCTCCACTGACGGTTCTAACCTTGTTTCCAACTCAACGTTTAGTCAGTTCTTTGGAAAGTTAGCTAAGTGGGACATTTGCCATTCGGTAACGCAAAGTCACTAAGAAGGCACTATTGTGAGGGTTATTTTAAATTCCAAATATTCTTATAATATGCCTTCCTTCCAGAAAATAATGTAGAATTTGACTTGAATCCTCCAAACAAGGCTTGCTCAGAGAGCCATGTACTCAGTCATCAAATCAACAATGCTAATTGCAATTTACAATGTGCAATGTAGCATGTGCTAATAGTCTTATTATAGTCCTTTCAATAATGCAAGTTTAAAATTATTTTGTCTTGGTGGCTATGTCTCATTTTCATGAATACTTAAAAATAATTTTACAGCCATTCTCACTTTTCTCTTCTGTACTATTATGATCCTACATCTCATAGGATTCTTTTGAGGATGAAAAGAGATTAAGTAAAGGACTTCACAGAGCACGGGCAGATGTTGACAATTCAGGAAATCGTAAGGAGCAGCAGCAGCAGTAGCATCTGTAGTAGTTGGTCTTAGTCTGACTTCCCTTTTGCAATTAAGAATTTCTTGAAATTCATATCCTAAAACTCTAAAAAAAAAAAGGGAAATCCAACTTATATCTACAAAAATAGCACTCTCACAAAAATATAAATACATCAGCAATCCTTTCAAACACTTCTCTGGAAATACCTTTTTTCAGAAGCACTTATAATCTGGAGCTCAGAACAGGAAACAAGCTGGCCTGCCCAAAGGCAATTTTTCTGCCATTAATTCAATGCTAGGATCATTATGCCACTTTAAGAGCAGGAAGATAAATATAGAGACATAATTTTGTAATATGGTATATATTACCACCTCTTGATTGTGCCTTTTGAATTTGCATTTTGAAAGGTCTTTGTTTTGTTCATTGTTGTAGCTCCAGCTGTGAACCAGCACATTACAGCTAATCAAGATATATTTGTTGAATAAATCCTTGAATGTTTATAAAAAATAGATATCTTTCCTCCTCATGACATATATTTACCATAATAAAAATATTTAAAACATTGTGAAGTCAAGAGAGAAAAGAAAATTCAGTGTAATAGAGTACACTTTGCTTGACCATCCATTATATATGTGAAAGTATGCACCAGCAGATTCCACAGTCCTTTGCATATAATGCTATCAGTGCATATCACTGACTGAAAATATTTTATGTCTATATTGATCTTGTAACTATTAGCTCCTTGAGGATTCTTACTTATCTTTACTCCATTATATCAGAGAAATTCAATAAAATATTAGTTGATGAATAGAGTTGATTAGTGAATTAATTAATATGTAGTACCAGCAAATATAAATTGTCAGTGAATTGTGTGAGACTTGTCAAATGATATGTTTGAGGACCCAAACTTATGAAATTTAAAAGCTAGTTTCAAATTAATCACACTGATACCAAAAAGCTTAACTGGATGCCAGAATGAAGTCCAACACTACTAATAAAGAAATATAAAATTCAGTACTCCAAAATAAAATCATCAATGTACAGCATGGAATATAAGCTATCAAGCATGCAAAGAAGCAGGAAAATATATGAAAAAAATCAATTAAAAAGGCTCCCCAAAATAAAGGAGAAAGCATTAGCAGACAAGAGTGTTAAAATGGTAAGTATAAACATGCTTAATTTTTTCAAGAAAACATGAATTTTAAAAAGTGGGAGATACATAAAACAGAAATTTTAGAGATGAAAAATAAAATATCAAATAAAACTATGCTGGATGAGCAGAAACCGGTTTGGCTCAGTGGATAGAGCGTCAGCCTGCGGACTGAAAGGTCTTAGATTCGATTCTGGTCAAGGGCATGTACATTAGTTACGGGCACATCCCCAGTAGGGGGCATGCAGGAGGCGGCTGATCGATGTCTCTCTCTCATCGATGTTTCTTTCTATCCCTCTCCCTTCCTCTCTGTGAAAAATCAATAAAATATATTTAAAAAACAAACAAACAACTATGATGGATGAGACCAACAGCAGTTTGGATTAGATACTGTACAAGAAAAGATCAGTCAGCTTGGAGAAATAGCAATAGAAACTATCCAAAAAGAAATAAAAACAGATAAATGATATAAAAAGAAACGAAAGAGTTTTAATGACCTGTGGGACAATATAATGCAGTAATTAGAATTCTAGAAGGAGAGAAGAGAGAAGGGAAGGCAAAAATATTTTCAAGGAATAATGGCCCAAATATTTCTAAATCTTACCTAAATTATGAAGTTACAGATCCCTTCCTTTTATATTATGCTATCTCTATCATTATTATAATACATAGAAATTGCTTATTAGCTATATAAAAATTCAACAACACAATTCAATAATAATTTCAAGCACTAATATAAGCAGATAAGGACACTGATTCCCAGAAATGTTAGGCAGTGTGCTCAATGTATCTGAACTCTTACGTGAATCCAGTTCTCAAACCCAGGAGATCTGACAAGCCCCTACTCACTGTACCATCCAGCCTGTGTGCCATCTGTGCTAAGGACAGACATTGACATACTAAAACTTAAGTTAGAGGTGCACATTTTTATGCTAAACATTATTTTAAAAACAATTCAGTTCAATTATGGTTTGTCACATAATATCAATTTATTCCTTATCGCCCAGGTTCCAAAATTATGTCAACCAAGTATGTGCAAATTCATAAACAAAGTGGCAAAAAGACCAAGAACATTTTAGCATTCAAATCAGTGTGACCTGCCATTTAACCACTGATGAAATCAACAATAAACAACTGTGTATCTGGAAGAATGAGCACCTGGGTTTTTCTGAAGCCACATTTAAAAAGAAAACCAACCACATTCAAATACCAGAGTTGTCAATAACTTGACTCCTTGTAGCCAGAATCAGAGGGTTCTCACTGACATATGTAACCTCTGCTTGTCCTTTGTCACATATGTGCTTCTCCTGCAAACTGTCAGTGACTTGTCAGAACTGATCAGGAAGTCTAAGGCCATTCCTCAGCGATAGACAGATCTGGACACGACAGTGTCCCATTTCTGGTTCTGTGTTACTGTATGAAAACTGATGTCCCCACCACACTACTCTCAGGATAAATAGCTGCATACAATAATAAGGAGATAATTAAAGGTTACAAAAATAACAGGATAAATTCAACATTTAATCATATTTAAAACAAATATGTAATCAAATGGTGCAGAGAAAGGTTGTCTTATAGAAAGATATAGAATCCTTTCTTCCTATGTATGAATAAAGCTGTCCATGCTCCTTGTTCTGGAACACAAACCATTAAAAAAAATCAAATCTAGTGTTGCTCAGTGGCTGAGTATTAACCCATGAACAAAGAGGTCCTGGTTTGATTCTGGGTCAGGGCACATGCCTGGGATTCGGGCTTTATCTCCAATAGGGGCTGTGAAGGAGACTCTCCAATAGGGGGTGTGCAGGAGGCAGACAATTAATGTTTCTATCTCTCTATCCCTCTCCCTTCCTTTCTTTCTAAAACCAATAAAAACATATTTAAAAAAAATAAAATTTAGAAAGGAGAGAATAGGAGACTTCAGTAAAAGATCTAAAACCCCAATGGCTCTCAAAGCCTCCAACCAAGGAATTACAGGCTAGAATTCTGGAAGCATCTCTGTTTCTTTCCAATGTGTCTACCTTGAAATTTGGTAGAAATTAGAATTTATATTATTCTTTCAAGAAAAACAACAACAATGGGCATATAATAATTAAGCTGTCTTTTCTGAAAGAAAAACATGAAAAATTTTTGATAGTTCTTAAAACGTCTGACACCACTGAAATATACTGAGACTATAAAATAACTAAATTATTGTATTAAGAAGAGATGGGATCACTAACTGTGAACATGGTTATAAACTATAGACTGTATTCTTCAAAGAGGAAAAGGGACATAAAAGGATACCCATTGGATAATTTACATAATTTATCAAACAACATTTATGCTGCCCTTTCCTCATTAGGCTTCCTAACCCACCTTCTTTCATTTCCTCATTCTCTCATTATTATCCTTGTTAGTTACTCTACTACAAAATATATAGATTTTACTACAAAATATATAGAAGAGAAGAGAATATCTCTTTCTGCCACAATTCTAGGATCCTGCCTCTATTTTTCCAGAATGCAGCCATTAATTCCTTTCTAGGTATGAAGTTAGCTGATGGTGGTTGTGTGACGTGTGTGTGTGTGTGTGTGTGTGTGTGTGTGTGTAGCTACTGGGGTAGAGTGAGGTATATGAGGTTCCTTGTAGGATGGTAGATGCAGGATGTGGAATAAAGGCAAACATCTGTATCCCTGACTCAAAAATATCAGAGTTAGATTTTCCTCAGGGTAACTGCAAAGGTGAATATGAGACAGACTTCCCCCAAGGGTTTAACTTGAATTCCAGTATTAAGACAGTGATGATGGGATTACTCAAGGCAATCAAGGTCCCATCTATTGTGCTACAATAATCGTGATTTAAATACTCCTGAGATGCAGTGGTTTCTAAAGTACTATGCTAATGCTATGTAATTTTGAGGTCACTAAGGCATATTTTTAAAGAACTTAAACTTGTGGCAAATGGTTATGGTAGGTTTTAAGACAGTGGTTCTCAACCTGTGGGTCGCGACCCCTTTGGGGGTCAAACGACCCTTTCACAGGGGTCGCCTAAGACTGTTGGAAAATACCTATTTCCCATGGTCTTAGGAACCAACACACGGCTCCTCAGTGTTGCAAAATGTAGCAATGTAGTTTACTGTTGTCATATTAAGACTGTTACCCATGCTACACCACGATTCAAGACAAAATTTTATTTATTTGTAATTAGAAATAAATATTTCACAATATAAAATTACATATTGTTTTTGTGATTAATCACTATGCTTTAATTATGTTCAACTTGTAACAATTAAAATACATCCTGCATATCAGATATTTACATTATAGTTCATAACAGTAGCAAAATTACAGCTATGAAGTAGCAACGGAAATAATTTTATGGTTGGGGGTCACCACCACATGAGGAGCTGCCTTAAAGGGTCCCGACATTAGGAAGGTTGAGAACCACTGTTTTAAGACAACTATGAATATACAACTGACCATACCCATCACTCAAAAATTGGATTAAATGAGATATAGAAGAATACAAATTTGTAGAGAGCACATTCATGTTACTTGGATGGGCAACCAACATTTCTGACACTTGAGATAGTTCTGTGACTACCTTTCTCCGAAAAATATCCTCTTTCCCTCACATATTCAAATATCATCTACTTAATAGATACTATATTGTTCATTCTAAAATTGACATTAAGACCCCACAAAATACAGCCCAAACGATCTAGCTTTAAACCACAATTGTGATGAATCTATATGCAGCAGATACACAAATTGTTGATTGTCTGTTAAGATATTAACTGTATTGATTTCTAAAAAGAAGTCTAGAATTTTAAAAGCCAAACTGAGTTGATTAGCTAGGACAGATTGTTGCTTGTCTAAGTGACTTAGTTTGTGTGACAGAGCTACAAGCTGCCTTTGGGTTCACAAGTCCTTCAAAACCAAAGATCCATGCTAATGGAAACCTTTTCAGCATAAAGCACCCAACAATCAGAGTTAAAGTTTTATTTATTGGCTTTGACCATCTACTTCTGTTATCAACCATAAGGGCCCATACACTTCATCAACCCCTAACAATAGCCGCAAGCTTGGACAATCTGTCTTGCGTCTTTATTGGGTAAGACTTCAATGGCACAGCCTGGATTAAAGAGCAGCCCACGCATAAAATGGAAACTCATTAAAATAAACTTTCTCAAAGGGGAAACTTCAGTTCCAATTGAACTGAACTGTTTTTATTTCAAAGATGAAAGACCTATTACCCAGTCATACATTCATGTGCTCTTGGCCTAAGAGCTTTTTTATTTGACGACTTTAACTTTGAGTCCCTTCCCATGTCTTTTTGGAAAAAACATAATAGGAATTCATCCCTTATGGAGCCTGACTGGAACATAGTATCTGTGAATCTCTTAATAATACTTCAGACCTTTATGGTTTAATTTGCAATGGTGTCCTTTTTGTCTGCCTTACTGGCCTTTAATCCAAGGCACAATACATCCACTTTACATGTATTTGCAGAAAAGCATTGAATACCTAAGGATTTTTTAATGTGCTCATTAGAAATAGTGATTTTTAAAAACACAGGTATGGTCATTTAGGCAACAGAATGCAAAGATGAATGAATAAAAGGATGATGTCAACGACGGTTGTTGCCAATTGTTTACATGAAAACTGCCTTACAGCTTTGAGCCTGACAACTTCACCTTGAACTTATTATGAGCTCTTTTCAGTGAAAACAACAACACAAAATGAAAAAGTCAAGAGACTGAGAAAAATCTGTTATGTTAAAATGTAAGCCATCCTATAAAAGAGTAATATAACTGGTAGTAGCTGAAGCAAATAATAATATTCTCAAAGCTTTAATTTTATATGAATGACCATTAAGTGAAATGAACCACAATCATGGTTACTTAGATACACAGAATATTCAGAGAAAATGTTAATGTTCAAAGCAATGCAAAAACATCTACACAGTGGTTGTACACACATGCTATCAAAAGGAAATTAAGCTCTTTAAAACTGGTTTCATGTCATTAAATAATTTTAATTCAGACTTCTTTGTCTGAGGCCAAAATGTATGTTATGTACATATTTTAAAAGACATACTAGTTAAAAATATAGATCTCTTATGATAAAAATATCCCTTTAAATTATGTAATTATAAAACTATATGTGGATATGATTTAAATCTTAGCATAATTAAGAACTAGCATAACGGTATCTGTGTAATGGAAGTGTTATATAATTTTTCAGCAAAAATTTTTAGCAGAGTTTGCTAAATGCCTCTCCATTATATTATTAATTTAATCTATGTGTATGTTACTCTAAAATAGATTTTTCTTTATGCAAAAATTTATTAAAATTTAAATATCTAAATGAAATCCTTTTCTTTAAAAAAATCTAGTCTTTAAAATACAACAGCCTTACATATTACAAAGTCACATGTAATTACAAATAACAAACTATAATAAAATATTTGATGCTTACTTATGTTAAAAACAAGGCAACAGGCCCCAAATGTAGTCACTTGTGCTAAGTCCCATATCACTAAACCAAGACCTAATTTAATTACAGTTTCAGCCATGACAATCTGACATTACCGGATAGGCACTAGTGAGGTAATGGGCCTGAGAAATACCTGCTTCCCCAAAATAAAGGTGACCTGTCACCATCAGCTGTTTCCTAGTATAACTTCCTTCTGCCTATTGAAGTCTTTCATTTTGTACAACTCTTAGGAGGCCCTTTCTATTTGCTAGATGGGATGCTGCTGGATTCATAAATCCTTGAATAAAGCTACTAAGATCTTCAAAATTTACTTAGTTTAATTTTGCTTCTTAATGCTTAGCTCTTTATCTATAAAGTCAATCTCAACTTTTGTTTTATGGTTGTTTGTTTTTAATAGGAAATGTATCAAAACTTCAATATTCATTTTTTTATTTTTTATTTTATTTACTTCAGAGAGGAAAGGAGAGGGAGAGACGGCTAAAAAACATCACTGATTGGCTGCCTTCTGCACACCCCCCTACTGGCAATCAGGCCCACAACCCAGGCATGTGCCCTTGACAGGAATCGAAGCTGAGACCCTTCAGTCTTCAGGCAGATGCTCTATCCACTGAGCGAAACTGGCTAGGGTCAGAACTTCAATATTAATTTTAACTAACAAACAACAAAACAAAACCCACTGCCAGTAAAGTTACAAACAACCCTGCCATTCAACAAGTTACACAACTAGCTCAAGTACAAGATAAACATTTGTGCTGGCTGTTAAAAAATTACTCTAAGTGAATTCTGTGCTTTGCTCAGCCAAAATCATTGTTTCTTGACCGCTTTTTTTTTAAATATCATAGTTTCTATATTTTATTTTATATTTTTTTGGTTTTACGACATCCACCCTATTACCAATATGATACTTGAGCTTTATTATTTTTTGGACTTTTCTGTATGTTTGAAATATTTTATAATAAAATATGCTATGCTCTCTCTCCTATCATTTGCCTCTTGCATTTAATAAGTATTCCTTGTTTGTTGTTGCTCCAGTCTCTGCTCCTCTTTTCCTGTGACCACTGAGGTCATCAGCTTCTCTTCTCCAACATGACTTGGCTCACTTTCCTTTGACCTTTTGGGCACAGTCTGTCCTTGGCTCTGGACCACTCCAACTGAGGAATAAACTTTGTTTCTGCTCTTGCCACGCATATCCTTCCAGATATGGAACCACTTAAATTTTTATTATAGATAGAATTTTTTGTTTTCAGAAGCAGAAATATAGTTAACAACTTAAGTTAATAATCTAAATTAAAAGTATATACTTTCCTTGAAGCACATAATCTTAAATCCTTCTAAACACACATGTGTAGAATTTTGGGCCAGCTGACTTTCCTTCCAGACCCTAAGTTTTTATTTGGGAACTTTTCCATGATTCAAGTATAAACCTATGGCAACCTAAAGAAATGTTTTCATCAACTCAAAGAAGAAACTTAAAAGATTTTTTTTGCTTTTACTGATAATGTGTGTCAACTAATCTGATAGGTTAAATACAATGTTTTCTCATGTGAAGAGCTGTTCAAACTTTGATGTGCATTTATTAGATAAAAATTTATGCAGCTTTTCCCAATAAAATCCTTTCGCTTTGCAAAATAATAATAATAATAATAATAATAATAATAATAATAAGCAACAAGGTCTCAGGGAAAATTCATATAGTTCTGCTTCATTTTAAGCAAAATTAGCATGTAAATGAGGGATGAAGGATGACTAAAAGACTCATGTTTATAATGCACAGCCATAGAAATATGTATTATTCACCAAGAAACTTTGTTCATAAAAGAATTGATTATTGTTAATTAGAAAGTGTGCTTACCTAAAAAGATAACTTATGAAACTTGCATTTAATATAAACCATTTCTATTTTTTATATAACATAATGGGGCATTCATTCTTCCTTATCATCAGAAGGTTGAGGATAAAAGTTTAGAAACTATGATTAATTTGTTTTTTGGCCAAAGCTTCCCACAGCTTTAAGAAGACCACTTTGGAAATTCTGTTTTCTGAATGTGAAGTTCTCTTTTTCATCTTCAGCAGCATAGCTAGTGTATGAGAACAATGGAAAACTGCACTTGGGAGCTATGGCCTCTCTAGGCCACCTATGAAAATGGATGACAAGAGCAGCCAAAACCTGTCCAGGATATGCTTATACGACCCCTCAGAGAAGTTTCCAAAACATCTGTGTTGAAAATACGGCTGCAAACTTTAACCACAAAAATCACTTTGATTCAAACAAATTTTGTTTTCATTTAAATAAATCATATAAATGCAAAATAATTTTCAATGGAGTATTAGATGAGAAATAGCTTTTAAAATTTGCATAGAACAATGTTATCTACTAAAGAAAATCTAATATGATTAAAGTGCTTTGCTTTTGCATTGCACATTGAAATTGTTATGTGTCAAAAAATGAAATGGGATAGTAGCTTTTCCCTTCCCTTTACATGTGCTAACAGTTTCTGGGGATGTTCGAGATTTTGATTTTATGATGTCACCTTCTCGTGCTCTCCTAGGAAAACTGGGAAACTATATAGTAGCAAATTTAAGAATAGCAAACAGATGATTGAAAGGATGTACAGAGTATTTGGGGGGAGGGGGAAGGTAAAAATGTTCCCCCTTCTTTTTCTTTTGCCTTAATCCTCTCATTTGGTTTAGAAACATAAGGCCCTGTTCACTTCATTTAAGCCTCACAATGACTGGAAGCCCGATCAATCTGTCTTGTGTCTTCTTAGGGTAAAACTGCAATTGAGCGGAAGCAACAGATGAACAAAGCCCACATTCAAATCTGTAGCTCATTAAAATAATGTTAAAATAGAGTAAAATCTCAATTGTAAGTGAATTGTAGCTGGTCCCCCCCCCTGCTAAATACAATTTGATTAATAAAATCATTAGCCCTGAATCAGTAGTATTTAAAAAAATGACTCACTCTTTTAAAAAATTGGAACATTTTGAAAAACATTTTGGAAATAGGTCTTCAGCGAAGCACCAAATGAGATAACATCGTAGCAGTCATCCCACCAAGACATGAGTCACAGAGATTCTGCACAGTATATGGAGGAACCATCATCAGAGCAGTTCTGGTTCTGAAGTCCTCCTACTCTATAAGGTTACATCATAGGGAGAGTTTCTATACATAAATGTCATGTGGATTTGCTATGTTACAATGTGTATCCAAATGCCCTCTAAGTAAAATGTATAGTAATCCAGAATTCAGTAGGGGAATTTACAAGTACACATACTATCTCTGGCAATTTGTTTTCAATTTGATCCTGTGGATTCCTATCTGTACCTAATCCAGGTCAGGTTTGTGAAAGTCAAATTTTAGTTGGGAACACATTATAACCATTCTTAAGTATGTCTGATGGATTGTTAGTAAAAAGGATAATCACTGCTGAGGCAATCTGAAAATATCTATTAAAGTAGAAAGGCACATGCTCTTCAATCTCAAATTCTCACTTTGAGGAAATCTATACTATAGAAATAAAAGCACCAATATTAAATCAGTTTTAATACAAATATTTAGTATACAATTTTCTCTTGCGGCAAAACAAACATAAACCAAAACTATGGACCATCCATACTATGGAATATTACATATTAAGCATGTAATCCTATCTAATAAAAGATTAATATGCAAATTGACCTTACCTATGCTACTCACAAGCCATGCCCACCAACCACGCCCACTAACCCATCAGAGTATGCAAATCAATCCAACCAAGATGGCGGTTAATTTGCATATCCTAGTCCAGGGCCAAGACTGAACACAGCATAGAAGGAAGCCAAGTGCTGCAGAGGGGAGGAAAGCTGCAAGAAGCAAGCAAGTGCGTGGTGGAGAAGGGAGGGAAGCAGGCAGGGTAGGCAGAAAAGGGAAGGAAGCAGGCAGGGCTACTGAGAAGAGAAGGAAGCTGATGAGGCAGCAGAGACCACAGCAGGAAGCCCTACTGCACGAATCTTCCTGCAATAGATCTCTAGTCTTATTTAATAAAAGAGTAAAATGCAAATTGACCATACCTCCACTACACCAACAAGCCATGCCCACTAGCCATGCCCACCAGCCAATCAGAGCGAATATGCAAATTAACCCAACCAAGATGGCTACGGCCACAGAGAGAGCAGGAGGGAGGTTTGGATTGCCCCTGGCAATGGAGGAAGCCAAGCTTTCCGCACACCCTGGCTGGCCCAGGCCTCTGTTTAAGGCAACAAAGTTTCAATGGCTGCTGCCATGCCATGGAGCAAGCAGAAGGCTTGGCTCTGCTCCAGGCTACAAAGTTTCAATTGTAAAAGATAAATAAATCCCAGATGCCAATGCCTCCACTTGGGTCACTGGGGGAAATGGCCAGCCTGCAAACCACCACAGGCCCCTTGCCCAGGCCACCACGGGCCCCAAGGGAACACCTAACCTTATCCAGTACACCTTTCAGGGCAAACCAGCTGGCCACCACACATGCACCAGGCCTCTATCCTATGTAATAAAAGAGTAATATGCAGATTGACCATCACTCCAACACACAAGATGACTGCCCCCACATAGTCAAAAGATCCTGCCCCCATGTGGACACAAGATGTCCACCACAAGATGGCCAGCAGGGGAGGGCAGTTGGCAGGAACCAGGCCTGCAAGGGAGGAGAGATTAGGCCAGCAGAGGAAGGCAGTTGGGGGTGATCAAGCCTGCACGGGAGGGCAGTTAGGGGTGACCAGGCCAGCAGAGGAGGGAAGTTGGGGGTGACCAGGCCTTCAGGGGAGGGCAGTTAGGAGTGACCAGACCCAAGGGTAGGGAAGTTAGGGTCAAACAGGCTGGCAGGGTAGCAATTAGGCATCAATCAGGCTGGCAGGGGTGTGATTAGGGGATGATCAGGCTGGCAAGAAGAAGCAGTTAGAGGCAATCAGGAAGGCAGGCAGGTGAGAAGTTGAGAGCCAGCAGTCCTGGATTGTGAGAGGGATGTCTGACTGCCCATTTAGGCCGATCCAGGTAGGTGGGTCTAAACGGGCAGTCAGACATCCCTCAAGGGGTCCCAGATTTAAGAGGGAGCAGGCTGGGCTGAAGGAAACCACCCCCCATGCATGAATTTTATGCAATGGGCCTCTAGTCCTATATAATAAAAGCCTAAGATGCTAGGTGTCCAGTCATCTAGTCAGCCATTCAACGAATCAAAGTGTAAAATTCTAATAACATGCTAAGGCTGATCAACCACTCACTATGATGTGCACTGACCACAAGGAGGCAGACAGTCAACTGGTTGACCTGTCACTATAATGTGTGCTGACCACCGGGGGACAGACACTCTGACAGGTAGGTTAGCTTGCTGCTGAGGTCCAGCCAATCGGGACTGAGAGAGACAGGCCAGACACGCCCTTGGAGCTCTCCCCTGGTCCCTCTCCAGCTGGCCAACCTCCTGTGTCCCTCCCCAGCCCCGATCATGCACTGGTATGGTCCCTTGGCCTGGCCTGCACCCTCTCGCAATCCGGGCTGAGGAACAGCCTCCGCCCCCAGAGTGCAAGAATTTTGTGCAACATGCCTCTAGTATTTATATAAGCAGATTAAAACAATAAAGCTACTTTCATAAATAAAGAAGAAACAGCTGAGGAGCAAATCTAGGTGGCAACTTTTCAGGTCATGGATAGCTTTGTAGGTCAATTCCTTACTTTTCCATATGCTTGCTTTTTAATTTTGGAGAAATCACTGAATATCTCTAAGCTCCTATTTCCACACCTGTGTAAAGTGAATTAATAACAAAGTGGGCATTAAATGAAATCATGTATTGAAAGCAAGTAGAAGGGGAAAAGGTCACAGGAGACCCTTAATGCATTGTGATTTTGAAATCCTTCACCACACTGTCACTCTAGGGTTTAGGAAGCTGGCTTCCATGCTGACAGGGGTATTTGAGTTCAGGCTGAAGTACTCAGATATACACAAAATTGAGTTCTGGGCCTCTCATCAGACCTGAGAAAGGAAAACAGGGAGACAGGAAGTGGAATAGGGATGAAGAGTAAATATTCCTTAGTTATCTACTTGGTGAAGAGAATATGAACTATGATGACAGACTTTTCCTATACAATAAAAGGCTAATGTGCAAATAGACCAATCAGCAGAACTGAACAACTGAACAACCGGTTGCTATGACGTGCGCTGACCACCAAGGTGCGCATGTGGAACATGGCAGGTGTCGGCCAAGGCAGGATGAGCGGAGGCACCAGACCAAGGTGGGCGCCAGTCATTATCACTGGGGCAAGCCTCTGGTGATTAGTGAAAATTCATTGCTCCCGCGCACTGCAGTCCTGTCCGGCACTCCCACCTGCTGCCAGTGCTGGAGCCACTGCTCACACCCACTGCTGGTGCCGAGCACCAACCCCAATCACCCCTGAGGGATTCTTCACCTCCCCCTGCTCCTGAAGGGCAATCAAAGCTACAGCAGCCACTCACACCTGCTGACTGTGCTAGCCCCTGTTGGCACCAGCCCCAATCACTCCCCACCCTCAGCAGGTGTAAACAGGGCTGGTGCCATCAGTACATGGAAGCAGAGTCATCTTCCACTTCCTTTAATCACACCTGGATTCCAAACTCCCTCTAGGACAGCGGTTCTCAACCTGTGGGTTGCGACCCCTTTGGGGGTCAAACGATCCTTTCACAGGGGTCACCTAAGACCATTGGAAAAAGCAGATATTTACATCACGATGCATAACAGTAGCAAAATTTCATGGTAGGGGGGCACCACCACATGAGGAACTGTATGCAAGGGTTGCGGCCTTAGGAAGGTTTAGAACCACTGCTCTAGGAGTTTCTGCCTGAAATCGCTCCTTACTTCCTCGCCTTCCTCCCTTCCCTGTCTTGCTTTCCTGATTCCCCTAAAGTTTCCCCTGGGAGGTCCTGGACAGGAGTTTCACTTCCAAGGACCCTGATCTAAGAAAAATATGATATTATAAATTCGCTTATAACTTATTTTACTTAATTTGAGCCTAAATTGCCATACCTCTGATTTAAACACTATGTGTAATGCAGCATTTCTCTTTGCTGATTACATTTCCTAATGACAAGAGTGGGGCTGCCAGCAGACAAGGGACCAGGGTCCCGGGGCATGGAGGATGGGCTGAGACCAACCCTGTGCCCACCACAGCTTTGTGGCCCACAGTTCCTTTCAAGGGGTGTGAATTCATGTACTGGGCCCCTAGTTCGTGCATAACAGTGAGAGAGAAGAAAGTTTCTAAATGTTCAAACTCTAGGGCCTGATGATCCACTTTGTATCTCTTCTTCGGTGTGACCCATCCTGGCTCACAGGCCCACCAAAGGCTCAGTCTTCCTTCAGCAGCAGGCACTCACCAGCTCAACCAGGACTGTCCTGGTGGGCATGGGGTCAGAGATTTCTGAGTAATCACAAAGGAAGCAGACGGTGTGCTTCATGGATATCTGGTTCCCTTGTGACGATCTGACTGACATTTTTTAATTAAACTGGCCTACTGGGGTTTAATTAAGGTAGTGTCTTCTTAAAGTGAAACCAAAAATATATATATATATATCCCTTTCATGGAAAAAGTAAGTAGAATAAAAATCTTCTTTTAGCCCTATAACTTTTTAAAGAAGAACAACAAAAAGAAAAACAATCAACAAAAATACTCTACATTGTTTCTCATATTCTCTAACCTTTTCAGTTTTTAATTAGCAAAATTGTTGAAGATTTAAAATGAACCAGAGGCCATCCCCATACTGCATGTATCTGAGAAACCAGAGACTGAATAGGTGCCTCAAAGATCAGAAAGGCCTCCATTTGAAAGCAATTTCATAGAACTCAGCTTAGAAAATGTGTATGTGACTAATCATCTTGAAATAACAGTTTCATCAAATACTTTGAATCTCTCTGGGAAATTCAGTGTAAAAAAGGAAATAAACAAAACAACTTCCTGTTTTAGAAAGAGCACTGAATTTTAATCTGAGAAGCTATACAGATTTGAAATATCCTTATTGATTTTTATATATATTGTTCATATGACTTTTTTAAAATATACTTTTAATGATTTCAGAGAAGATGGGAGATGGAGAGAGAGATAAAAAATCAGATGAGAGAGAATCATTGATCAGCTGCTCTCTATTGGGGATTGAGCCCCCAATCCTAGCATGTGCCCTTGACCTGAATCAAACCCAATACCCTTCAGTCTGCAGGTTGATGCTCTGTTCACTGTGCCAAATCAGCTAAGGTTCATATTACTCTTAAGTAACTTAGGATATCTGCATAGCAGACAATGTTAAAACCTCTTGCTCCCAATTCCTTTTTACTATTCCTGGACACACACCATGCCCTGAAATTGTAATCTGGTATCCTCAATGGCCAGGCCTGCAGCTCTTCAGAGGATAACTCTCAGCCTACTGGGGCCACTTTGCTGCAGGTACAGAAAGTGGGGGGAAGGGCCTGAGGGTCTATGACCTTCCCACACACCCTGTGGCTGTCAACTGGTCATGCAATGAGGGAGTATGAACTTTCAACACATATAAATGTAATGCCGAAGTTCTTTACAGGATTAGGTTGAAGCCCACCCTCTGGGAGTTTCTGCCTGAAATCACCCCCTACTTCCTTACCTTTCTCCCTTCCCTGTCTTGCTTTCCTGATTCCCCTAAAGTTTCCCCTTGCAGATCCTAGACAGGAGTTTCACTTCCAAGGACCCTGATCTAAGAAAATATGATATTATAAATTTGCTTATAATTTATTTTACTTAATTTGAGCCTAAATTGTCATATCTCTGATTTAAACACTATGTGTAATACAGCATTTCTCTTTGCTGATTACATTTCCTAATGACATAATTCTGAGCATTCACTGTCTTCTTGTTATTGTTCTGCACAAATTATTTTCTGTTCACTTGAGATCTTTTAATGAATATGTAACAAATGAACCAATTTCACAATAATTCTCATGAATCAGGTTTTCATACTATATATACATTGACCATCCTAGCAAATTACACAGAGGACCTCAATCCTTGAAAAGAATTATTATCAAGAAGATTCCAACATCAAAGTGACCATCTCTGTACCATTACTTCATTCTTCTAAACTGACAAGGACTATAGGAAACAGCTGACCACGTGACAGTCTTTTGGCAAAGATTATACTAATGTACTTGCTAACAAAGTCCAGGAAAATCAGTCCAGAAATACTAAGAAGAACAATCTAAAGTCCTTTTAGACTGAAAGGCTTAAAACCAATACTCAAGGTTCACAGCCAGGGCAATATATTTTGCCAACTCTAAGGCAGAGTTCTAAAGATATCTTCCATTTCCGAACATAGGAAATTTAGCAAAAAGGTAATGCTTTAATCACACCTGGATTCCAACCTTTGAAAAAGCATGTTAATTTAAAATGTATCTGAATATTTAACCAAAGAATGGAGCAAGAACATTTAAATTATCATCTTTCATTATCACCATTATTTCTTCATCCTTTCATTTGCCACCACAATGGAGAAGTTATGCTTGCCACTCATGTGGACAATAGGGTCATAAGTCCTGGGTTTAGCATGCAGTACCTGCTGTGGTACATATTCTTCTGTTAATGAGCATGCATAACTCTTTATCCTCAAGGAACTGTCCCTGCACATAAAAGGATACATAACTTTTATAACGCCAGAAAGAAGTAAATACAGCTCATTGAGTTTTCTATGGGAGGATTTGGAAAGGATAATTATTATGAATTGCCAGTATCTTCAGGCAGTGGGCTGGTGCCTTCTCTAAACGAGGGACATGTTTAAATTTTTATACCGTACAACCAAGTTAGCAAGGATGTTCTGACTAAGTCTATATATACAAAAGCCTAAGCAACAGGCTGACCAGCAGACCATTCTACCATCTGACTGGTACCTATGACATGCACTGACCGCCAGGGGGTAGATGCTCAATGCAGGAGCTGCTGAGCTGCAGTGACTTGGCAGCTGCAATTCTCTGGTGATGGTCCCAGAACCAGAGAGGAGGGAGCCTGATTCTGGGGTGCGTCACCCGAGAACTGCCCTTTTGCAATTCAGGACATCTCGGGGGATGTCAGAGAGCCGATTTTGGCCAGATCCCCACAGGTCAGGCTGAGGGACCCCACTGGTGCACAAATCTATGCACTAGGCCTCTAGTAGAATATAAAAGCAACGTTTATTCCCTTGTTGCTTTCAGTGGCCAGAGGACGAGTCTTAGGCCACTGGAGCCTCTTGGTCCCATGCAGACAGCAGGAAGTGTTTGGGTCTTACAAAGACCCTTACCCACACAGTGCTGGCCCCTTGCCTCAGCTGGAAAAAAGTCTAAGATGTAATTTACATCAACACCATTAATGAAAAACTTAATAAAAGACTTTTCTTCAGTATGTATTCAAAATGTGTTATTATATTTGTTGAGAAAAAGAAAAGCGTTATGTTTTTCAACAGATATGAAGTGCTCTGCAAAGAAGCTGACACATGTCAAATATTCAGTAAATGTTAGATGCTATTATTATAATTATTACAATAATTAAGAAAGTCTCCAGGGAATTATCATGTGGCTCTAAAAAAATCCAGAAAACAATTGAAATTCAATGTCAGAGTGTTTAGGGAATGTTTGCTATTTCCTAAGAGATGAAATGTCACAAAATGAATTCTAGCTCAATAACAATCTGAGACAAGGAAAGAAAGCTTCACAACAAAATCAAAGACAAGGAGAAAGATAATAGTAATTTAAAGACATATGCTCAGGTTATTTGGTATATCAAAGCAAAGTAAAAATTTTAACGCAGGACTTCTTGTGCTAAGTACTTCATTACTTGACCAGATACTTATACACCCCACTCACACACACCTATAGGCAATCCTCACTATTCACAGTGGTGCAGAACCACAAAAGTAATTATAAAAGCTGACATTGTGCAAAATGATCTTAATAATCTATAGGAAAAACTGTCTGATCAGACATAGCAAGCATATAAACCAATATGACACTAACTATGGTCATAGGGAACTTATAATAACTGTAATGTCTCTATTAATGGCTCTAATGGAAAAAGTATACAACATGGAAGAACGATCATAAAGTAGACAGACAGATGAAAACTCTAATAATCAAAAAGTAAATACTAGAAATTAAAAAAACACACAGTGTAACAGAAACAAAGAATGCTTTTGATGGGCTCACCTAGAGACTGGAAAGAGCAAAAGAGTCAGTGAGCTTAAACATAGTTCAATAGAATTTACCAAACTGAAATAAAGCAAAAGAAAGGAATAAAAAAAAATGAGGCCAAAGCATTTAAAAACTGTGAAATAATTTCAAAATATGTAACATAGGTATAATTGGAATACCAGAGGAAAAGAAGGAACAAAACAGAGAAATACTTGATATAAAAATGATGAAGAATTTTCACAATTAAATGATAAACACCAAACTACTTAATCAGACTCACAGACCTGGGTTCAAAATCAAGTTTCCCAGTGTTTAGTTGTAGGCCCATGGCAAACCTGAATCTTTTTAAGTCTCTATCTTCTTCCTTACCTGTACTAAAATATAAACACCTGCAGGTTTGGTTTCTTCTGAAGTCTCTCTCCTTAGGTTTCAGATAGCCACCTCTCACTATGTCCTCACTGGTCTTTGCTCTGTGCGTATTCATCCTTTTTATGCCCAAATTCCTTCAAGCACACAGGTTGGATTGGGGTCCACCCAAAAGATCTCATCGAACCTTAATTACCTCTTCAGCAGCTCTATCTCCAAATATAATTACATTCAGAGATGCTAGGTGTTAGAGCTTAAACATGAATTTTGGAGGGCCACAATTCAGCCCATAACACATCCTGATATATGTTTATGTTATTGATTTAGAAAAGTAAATTGTTTCCATATTAAAAAATTGAACAGCCAAGACTGGTTTGGCTCAGTGGATAGAGCGTCGCCCTGCGGACTTGGGGGTCCCAGGTTCGATTCTGGTCAAGGGCATGTAGGGGGTGTGCAGGAGGCGGCTGATGGATGTCTCTCTTCCATCGATGTTTCTAACTCTCTATCTCTCTCCCTTCCTCTCTGTAAAAAAATCAATAAAATCTATTTTAAAAAAATTGAACAACCCCATGGACACATAGAAAAACCCAATAACAATTAACTATTATTAAGTACAATGTTGTGACAATTATGTCAATATTAATGGCCTGGTGCATGAATTCATGCACATTGAAAGGAAATTAATTAGAAGAAATACTTTAATATCACGATTCACCCTTTCTCTATAATAGAATTTGTCAACCAAATTCATGATCAACAATGACAGATGGAAACACACATGTGCGATTGGCACCAGCAAGAGCTTTATACGTATGTATCATGCATGCATAAGAAAACTTAGCCTTTTATAGATATAAAATAAACTTGCTTAATTAGACCTGTTTTCTGATGTAGCTAAACTTTTTCTAGCCCAGTGAAGCACTTCAATTTCTCTTTCAGGTAATTGTCAGCAACACAACAGTAAATATCAACATGAAGAAGATTATTATTGTAGATCATGCAGGGAGAACAAAGAGTAAATTGTTTAACTCAGCAGTGTTTGACTATATTCTGCACAGTGAGAAAACCTGAAGTCATTTTCAAGGTCCACCATTTCTTACTTCTTTTCAGTTGGGTCAAGTTTCTAAACCTTCTAAATCTCCATTTTCTGGCTAATGAAAAGAAAATAGGATTCTACTGAGTCTCCTATCTACCTACTCTAGGACTTCTGTGAGGACCAAATGAGAGGAGGCATGGGAAAATGCTTCACAGACATTTGGTTAATGTGTAAAGTGTTTCCACCTGCCTATAAAGTAAGTCATGTTCCTGGGCTACAGAAACTGCAAGGAGGCTAGCTGCTAGGGAGAGGAAGCCAGGCATTGCTACATGACATCATTACCCAGATGGTTGGAAACTGAACATATTAGGCTTTTATATATATATATAGATTCTCTGGTGGCTGACATGCCATTATGGCACTTCAGGTCATTATTCAGACTATTACTTGCCATCACTATAGATATTTCTACAGATAGGCATGGGGAATTTGGCCCAATGTTTACTGGGAATAAAATGTGGAAATTGCTTTTAGAATAAAACTTGTATGTTGGTTTTTTTCCCCCCTTTTTTATTGTAATTGGTCTCATTCTTCTAAAAGCAGAAGGAAAATCAACTAAGTGTTGGAATAGTAAAGTATTGTCTATGTCTCTTAATTGTATACATAAAACACTTAAGAATTTGAACCAATGGAGTTTATTTTCAGGTATTTCATAGCCATTCCATCCAGATATACAAATCAAGTAAAAATCAGATTTAATTTAAAAATAGATGTTAGTATTTTTCTTTCACATAATATAGGCCTGCAAATGGAATATAGTTTGCCATGATTAAATGTTTCATAGGCTCTACCCCATGTCAATCTCACAGTGACACCAAAACAACTGAATAAATTCAGAAGAAACAGGTTACTAATTAAAGTGCTGCTCAGAAATAATTATTTATGCAATGAAATTTGTAGATAGCTTAGATATTTTCTTTTATTTTCATACTAGAGGCCCAATGCATGAAATTTGTGCATGGGTAGGGTCCCTAGCAGCTGCTGGCTGCTAGCCAGGGCCTCCCTTCTCCTAGCTGCCTGCTGCCACTGCTGGAAGAGGTGGAGCCAGCTGGGGGGAGGGGCCATGGCAGTTGGCTGGGGGGAGGGGCCATGGCAGGTGGAGCCAGCCTCCTGGACAAACTCCTGGTTAAGGGGACAATTTGCATATTAGGTTTTTACTATATAGTATTCAAGTCTTATCATGTTCTCTATATTTGAACAATGTAAGTTGGTTGGCATATTGGGTATTGAGCCTTCTTTTAACTAAAACCCACAAACTCATGAATTGTCTTAACTTTACCCTGTTATTTCTGGTTTTAACTGCAATATAATGCAAAATTGTATCCACAACCATATAGCTGTTTGAGAGAATTGTCACTGTTCTATAGGGAACAACAGAGACATTTTAAAAGTCGATAAACTATAGATGTGTATCTTCTTTAACAAGTAACCAGATTTAACCACATTTTTATTAGGACTCTATAGTACAATGACCATAAGTTTAGGTGTAGTAATGTCATGACTAAAATAAAGGGTATGCATGTGTTATAACTGCCTGATCATACAAATAATTATTAACTATAAACACATATGCTTTTGTCGATTTGTTGGAGAGATTCGTTAATTGCTTAATGAAAGATGTCTTTTAGATACTAATTCCTTCATTTAGTTCAACAGATTAAATTTTATATGAGAAGATATTAGCATGCATGCAATGAAGTGACAAGGACAACCAAAAAGCTTAAATGTTAATGGATAAAAGATAGCATTTAGGTTATATTAAAAACCAAACAGTATAATTTTCATTCTGTGTGCTTCCATTTGCTTTCCTTCCTTAGACAAAAATGTCTGTTTTAATATTCATGCAAATATTGCAATATCAAGATTGTTTCTACATTTTCTGAGTTGTAAATAAATTATGAAACTTTAAACACTGTATGAAAAATTCCACATAAGGCAAGATTGTGCATTTTCTAATTTGCAGAACTAGTCAGGACTTGACGTTTTCAACCAAAGCAAATCACTTTTGCACTCTATAGTTTTTAAGTCATTATCTAATTTTATGGAGATTCTGGAAATCTAGTTGGCAGAGGCTATAGTATAAAAAAGAGCTTTACCACCATAGAGTTAATGTTGACAATTTTTTTTTGCAAGAGAAAATTACCACTAATGCCAACAGACTTGTCTTCATTCCCTCCAGTCCCCTTAAACTGCAGCTCAATCTGGTATAATCTTTTTTCCTCCCCCAGTAGGGTGCAGAGAGCCCTCTAGCTTCCACGCCTGTTTCCTACTGAGGTACATATTGGCCAGCATACAGCTGCTCAGAACAACTATTTGCATCTACAATGGGGTCATCCCACCACGTTCTTTTCAGATCAATATGATTGGTACAAACAATAGTTTGATTTTGATTACTCTATAGTACGCTTGGGTAGAGCCTCTGAATGCAAGTGAATTGCTTAGAAACAATGGGCTGGTTCATCATCCAAAGCGTCCCTTTTCACACAGCTGCCTCCGCCACACTCACCCTGACAACGTCCAGAAAAACAGATGGTTTCAGCATTCATGGCCAGTTTAGTGAAAGCCCCTGAGTCAACCATTCAACGCATATTTTTAATCTACTTGATAGTAAGGAGTATCTTTCTCAACTAAACTTTTCAAATATATTTAAATTCTCTTCCTAAATCTAAGTTGACTTAAAAAAGGAAAAAGGAGGAATTTAGAAAGTGAGAATAAAATCTCTTTTTTAAGTCAGTCTAGCTAAGGTCTTTTGTTAAAACTTCAGTGTAGACCCTCATGTATGTTATGTGTTGTAATCCTGCAACACAAAAGATCCCTCAGTGTTGATTTCCCTAGCTTCTGTTGTCTACTTAAAGGCAGGCCTTTAACGTTACTTTAGAAGCATGAATATTCTTCCCTGATTTTGTTTTACCACAAAAAAATCAGTCCTGAGAATTAGATAGGGAATCACAAAAGAGACACTGTTCTTGTGTGTTATCATCACTCATTTATAGAATATATTAAAATATATTTAGTATTCAGTTGGTTGTAATGGCTCTGAAGGATGAAGTATTGATCCTAAATGCATTTTTATTTTAGTGCTTTAAGAGAAACAATAACTAAATTTTATGTGCGAGCTAATATTGCTATACTATTTTACTTTTGCATTTTTACAGTAAGCATCAGAGAAAAAAATGTGTGCCCATGAACCAGGAGAAATATTTCAATCTCAAAAACAAATTATTAGAAACAGAAGAGTAAACAAAATTTTTTTTCATTATTTAAGATATAAAATTTTGGAAAAGATACCCAACCCAATATTACATATTTCCTCAATTTTATTTGTTTATAGCATTATTCTCTAAAGGCACAAAAGAGATTCAAAGGACATTTTGACATACTCTTGTTATCAACTACCTTTTGCGGAATGTTTATATCCCAGTCTACATTTACAAATCTATAATCTTGTATATATTCTCATTTTAGGAAAGATATTTTCCCTAAAATTTGAGTACAAAAAATTATTCCATTGTTATCATTGACTTTATTCGAAATTAGCAGAAAGTATTCATTTATTAAACTAATTTTACTGATCTGTAAAAAGCACAATAATAATGTTATCTTTATCATTGAGTTATTAACTGGATGAAATTAGTGTTTATAAAAACACCTAACACATTAACTGGCTTATGATTGTTATCATTGTCACCATTATCATCATTATCATTATTAGAGAAATATAAAGAAAATATACAGCAAA
This sequence comes from Lasiurus cinereus, assembly GCA_011751065.1. Taxonomy (NCBI): domain Eukaryota; kingdom Metazoa; phylum Chordata; class Mammalia; order Chiroptera; family Vespertilionidae; genus Lasiurus; species Lasiurus cinereus. The sequence continues at coordinate 7,641,405 of JAAGEH010000040.1, forward strand.
AAAAATGAATGGGCAAAGCTAAACATTTGAAAGGAAGAAAATTAAGGCCCGGGCCTGGCTCATGACCCTCTGCACTTGGCTCCTCACCACTTCAGGACCTGCGCTTGCCGATTCTCACCAAACTCCTCTTCTGGGACTCCAAAATGCTTCTCAGGCCTCACAAGTACAGACAATGTTGAGGTGGTTCTCACCTCCACCTTCTTGACTCCTTGATGTTGCCTAGTAAACACCTGCACTCCCTGAAGCCACAAGTTATACACCCATTCAATAGCCTTTGCTCAGGACCAAAGCGTCTGCTGAGGGGCTATGACACTGGTGAGCACTGAGATGGGAGTGGAGTTGTTCTACTCATTGTGCATATATCCTCACATGTCTCCCACCTGTAAGTACAAACCGACAGAAACTTCCCTTTCTTCTGAGTCACATTTCAGTTATTGCCCAATACTATATGTCTGCTTCCCTTTCCTTCTAAGAATGGTCTGTTTGCTGCTCTCCTTCCTCACCTCCATTCCCACTCTGGGCTTCTGCACCAAATGCTCGGCTAAAACCATAATAATGATCCTGGTTGATTGGCAAGGATCCCCTAATTGTCCAATCCAGTGAACACTTCTCAGTCTCGAGGATATTCTACTTTGCTGCAGAATCAGGACACAAGAGGGATTAAGAGGAGATTTAACATATTCTTATAAACTGCCTTTTGTGGAATGTACTTAACCCTAATCTGTTGACCACCATTCATTTAACCTATTCATTCACCTGCCCCTGTGCTGGGTTCTGGAGATACAAAGAAGCATTTATTAAATTGTCTGTTTCTGGACAACCCTCCCATATTCTCCTATCTTTGCTCCCATCTTTTCAATCACTCTCACAGATTTACCTTCCTTATCACTTAGTAAACTGTCAGTGTCCCTCAGAGTTCTATTGTCTATGTCTGTTTTTGGTTATATATCAGTTCATTCAACAAAACCCTCACTAAGCACCTCCTATATCTAAATTCTATCCATGCCTATGACTTCAGTTAAAAACAAACTCCAAAATGAAATCCTACATTCATTTTAAAAATACCATAAGTACTTACTGTGTGTCAGGCATAGGGCTAGGCTCATTCATTGATTGCTGACTAGTCTTCAGTTTAGTGTAATCTAGGAGAAAGATAACTACACAGGCAATTATAGTGATGCACAGAGATGTGCACAGAGAAGGTTAACCTATTTGCCCTGAGGGTTTAGACTTAAAAATAATATGGCCCTAGCCGGTTTTGCTCAGTGAGTAGAGCATCCACCTTTGGATTGAAGTGTCCCAGGTTTGATTCCAATCAAGGGCACATGCCCAGGTTGCAGTCTCAATCCCCAGTAGGGGGCATGCAGGAGGCAGTCAATCAATGATTCTCTCTCATTATTGATGTTTTTCTCTCCTTCTCCTTTCCTCTCTGAAATCAATAAAAATATATTTTTTTAAAAGTATAACAAGGAGAGAGACATCATCAAATTTCTGTTTTAGAAAGATCACTTTGACTATAATGAATTCAAAGAGGGCAGGGAGATGAGTTAGGACAGTGGTCGGCAAACTCATTACTCAACAGAGCCAAATATCAATAGTACAACATTGAAATTTCTTTTGAAAGCCAAATCTTTTAAACTTAAACTTCTTCTAACGCCACTTCTTCAAAATAGACTCACCCAGGCCATGGTATTTTGTGGAAGAGCCACACTTATGGGGCCAAAGAGCCACATGTGGTTTTCGAGCTGCAGTTAGCCGACCACTGAGTTAGGAGGTGCTATAGTAACCCAGATAAACAATGAGGGAAAACTGGATTAAGGCAGAAGCAGTGGGAACAACAACAAAAAAAATTAGGTAAACTTCAGAGAAATTTATTGAATAGATTTTTAATGCTTATTGATTAAAGCTGGATATGTAAGACACTCCTGGAAACAGAAGAGGAAACATGGGATCGTGTATGTTCATGTGGCTGGGTTTCTATGGCTCAAAAGAATATCACCTGTTATAGATTGTACAATGACAATTCCTAATTGCCCAAATATGAGCCTGTCTCCTGCACCAGACCATGGTTTTCAGTGTTTTTCTACATCCATATTATCCATATATCCAATCAAGTTCCATCATAATATTTCGTATTTGAACAATGTGGGTGGAATGGGGAGGAGAAGAGGGAGGAAGTTCAGAATCTCTACGGGAATATACAGTAGGAGAATTGAAAATCCTTTCTACACAGGAAGGTTCCTGACAGCAGAAAAGGTATCTGTTAAAACATTGCTCAATATTTAGAACAAGCCTGGGTATTCAGTGGTCCTTGAATAAATGACTATAGATGAATAAAGAATGTGAAAATGCTACTTTTAGCCATACTGTCAGTCTGTAGGAATACTCCAGAAAAAAAGAGAAAAGAGCCAGATTTTCCCTCAGTCTGACCTTCTGAATTTCCCTTTTATTGATCTTGTATTTGGGGGCTGGGTTGGGTAGACAGGAAAGACAATATGAGAATGAAAATAAGAGCAACGTTTCAGGGCCAGAGAGTCCTGGAGTTTCAGGGCCTCTTTCTCACTTGCTCTCACTCAACAGATGAGGGAATTGAGATCTAAAAATGTAAAGTGACTTTCTCAGTCAGGCATGATAGCACAACATGATCTAGATCTAATGGTCTTTTTCTCTCTGAAACTTAACAATCAAAAGTTTTCACAAGGTTTAAAACATCTAGATGTTGCAAACAATCCAAATGTAGGGGCATGTTTGAAGTTAAAGGCATAAATGTAAGCACCTTTGCTTCTTAGGGAAAAAATAAGTGGGGGGAAAATACATTGATTTCATCTTATGATTTGGTTTTATTTGTACGTTTCCCAACTTGTTCCAAGTACATTAATAGCCTTAAGCAACTTTTAGTATATGAAGACATGGTGCTTCATCTATCTAAAAACAAATGAGTCTCCAAATCTTTAGTGTGGTGCTGTGAGCAGGAACAAAGCTGGTCTGGAGCATGATCAAAGGGAAATGTGAGAAACTATCCCAAGGAGGGACCATTGTTTGATAACTTAATACTGAGTTGGACTTGCTTCCCCCAGTGCCCTGGGTTTACATCCACTTCCCAGAGCCAACCCTAATTTCTGTCTTTAGTTCCCTTCCTGGCCCACCAATTTCTCTGGGACAAACTTTATTTATATACCATGGTGCCTAGCCTCTCTCTTGGCACCACGACTGCCATTTAAACATCTCTTATTAGACTTGTGCACCTAAAAAAGTTCTCATGCCTCTTGCCTCTCCCTTTCTGACATAGCAGGATATCATCCCTAGGCCAATGCCAGATCTTGTTTAATATCACATCCCATTGACTTCCCACTGGAGAAACTTGCCCCTCTCCAGTTCCATCCCTGTTGGGTCTCTATAATCTTGACCCCTTAGAACATTTATAAAATAGGGAGGAGGAAAAGAAGAAAATAAATGTGATCTGTCATCTTATCTCTCAAAAGTAACTACTGTTGGTATTTTGATACATCCTCACAAGGACATATATAGAGTTTTACTTGAAAATGATATCACACAGCACCAAAAAAGAGCTCTTTTACCTGATAATATGGTATAAACATTTTTTCATGTCAATAAAAACCCCTATACAACATATTTTAATGAATGAATAACATTCCTTTATAGCAGTGGTTCTCAACCTTTCTAATGATACAACAATATATAGAGAGATACAACAGTTTGCAACTGTTATGAGAGAAACTGTTGTATCTCTATATATATTCTGTATATGACAACATTTATCACATCCCATTGACTTCCCACTGGAGAAACTTGCCCCTCTCCAGTTCCATCCCTGTTGGGTCTCTATAATCTTAGAACATTTGCCTCTCCCTTTCTGACATAGCAGGATATCATCCTTAGGCCAATGCCAGATCTTGTTTAATATCACATCCCATTGACTTCCCACTGGAGAAACTTGCCCCTCTCCAGTTCCAACAGTAAATGTTGTCATATATAGAATATATAGAGAGATACAATAGTCATATATTAATAAATCTTCAAGCATATCTATTATTATTTCCTGAGAATAAATTTCCAGAATTGAAATTGCTTAATCAACTGACATGCACATTTTTAGGGCTTTCAATGCATATGGGAAAATTGCTCTCCAGAAAAACTGAAGCAGTATATAAGAGTGTTCATTGCCACTCAAATCCTTTTCTGAATACCCTTTCCTTTTTGCTCACAAACTAAGCCATCCTAACTATTTACCACTAACTATTTAGGACCAGATTTTAACTGATACCTGCCTTCCCAACCTGTGAACCTGGGCAAATGTCTTAACCTCGCTGATCTCTTAACCACTCTGATAGTATGTGAAAGAACATGACACCACATGGGCACAGTAAATTCACAATACAAGTTTTTCTTCCTTCCACATGTGACATACCAGCCAATATGTAAATTGTTTTCGCCACTCTGTTTTGTTATTTATCTTTTCAGGCATATGTCCCATCTAAAAAGCGCATGCGTGCGCGCGCGCGCGCGCGCACACACACACACACACACACACACACACACACACACAACATCATCATGATCTACTTTCCAGGGATGTATTGTTATGGAAAACCAGGCCGCCTATAGGATTAGAAAGCAATATCACTCACTGCCAGCAGATGCCACTACCTGATCCATGATGTATAAGCAGAAAAAAAGTTTTTAAGTAAGATTCCAGGACCTGTAAGCAAACCAGTGAGCTAACTAGATCATAGACAGTGCCCAGCTGAGGTTAAAGCAAAACTACGTGAACAAAGTTTATTTACAAGTAGAGCTATATACTTTGCCATATATTTTCATAATTAAATATCATGTCCAATTTTCTATCAACCTAAATTGTGTGTGTGAGTGTGTATGTGGGTGTGTGTGCATGTGTGTGGGGGTGTATGTGTATACTCTAAAGTTCCCTCAAAGGATTTATATTAATTATGAGTTGTTCTCCAATGTATCTCTGCTACCCACAGAGTTCTAATGGCTTTAAAATATGCTAGTAATGAAGGAAAGATATATGGGATATTATGTAGAGTTGAGGTAGGTGGTAAGAGATACCGAATGGGACTCAAGGAGAGGATATTTTCACCTGTGTTCTCTGTGTGAAATTATACACTACAGTATTTGAAAGAAAACTGAAACACCTTATGTCGTTCTCTCTATATATAATGTAGGTTGGTTGCGGCTAGCCAGACTCCTGGCCAGGGTGTAGACAACAGCGGCCATCCTGAAGCTTTCATCTTTCCGTGGCTCCACTCCGTGCAGAGGAATGGGTCTAGTTTTCAAGAGGAGATGCCCAAGGATTCCACTCTGAATGAGAAACAGGAGCCTGGACATTCACTTCTGGACCACACTGAGTACTTATAGCAGATCGTGGGTATCAGAAGAAAAGTCCTAAAGAAGATCCCCTTGTCAAACACCAGCATTGCGGAATGAATCAAGTGCCTTCATACATATCCTGCTTATCCTTGAGTAGCAGGTTTCAGTGCCTACCAGTCTCATAAACATCCAAATAATCAAGTACATCCCCCAGCAGAACCCAAGGAGCAACTCCTTTATTTTTTAATATATATTTTTATTGTTTAAAGTATTATAAATAGTAGTACATGTCTCCTTTTTTTCCCCCTACTGACCTCCCCCCCAGTACAAGTCATCCTCTTGATGCTGCAAAGTCTACCTCTCACTGCTCCTGGTTGATCACTGCGTTCCCAAGTGCAGCATCCACCCATGTGGCCAGGCATGGCGTGCTCCAGCCTCCCTGGGCTCGGAATTGACAGACTTGGCTATGTGTCAGGGCTGCTGATTTCTCAGTGGTCTGAGGAGTTGGCTGCAGGCTAGCTGGACTGCTGGCCACAGTGCGGGAGACAGTGGTTACCCTGAAGCTTTTGTCTTTCTGCGGCTCTGTTCGGTGCAGAGGAACAGGGCAGTGACACTAGCAGGAAGTGTGTGATACCTTGTGAAATTAAAACCATATAGTGTCAGAAAAGGCATTCCTGGCAGCCAGAGAACATAAAGAAAAACTAGAGAGACCAAGTCCCTACGTCTGTGTGTAATGTCCTGAGTTCAACACTGAATGGTACCTTTCTGAAACTGACCCAACACTGGAGTAGCAGTACCTTTAAGAACTAAGCTGTGGAGAAAGAAGATGGCTGCCAACAGGAAGGAGCACTGCAAGATAGTGTGTGAGTGAGAAAACAAAGGGAGAGTGTGTGGTCGCAGTGGGAGTATTTGTTGGTGAGTTGAGGGACAGCTATACTCCTGGAGACTGTGAAGGACCACTGGATAGGGCTCCCCTGATTGGGCAACCCCCCCTGCTGCTGGGTTCCCTCCTGGAGTGACCGGCTAAGACACAGATACTGCACCATCTTGAATGGGAAAGTGGATGTTATCGGAAACCTGAGAAGCCTGAGGAATCTACAACTACAGCACCCAACGAAGAGCTGTGAACCCCAGAACCCCAGCATGCGGATTCAGAAGAGTTCTGCACTCCCTCATGGAAAGGTCAGATTTCGCCAGGGATAAGGTGAGGTCTGTGGTCCTGGCAGGAGAGAGAAGCATGCACAGCGAGAGCAGGAGGACCTGGGGAAGTCTGCGCCTAGAAAAATCCATGACTATTGGGGCTAGCATGATCCATGAATGTGGAAGGGGGTTCACAGAGCTGCTAACAGAAGGTAACTCTAAAAAGCAACCCATTCTGATCTGAGCATAAAAGGACAGCCTAAAAATGTTAAAAATGTGCCGGCCGCTTAGATCCAAGGGCGAAAAAAGACTGCACAGACTTGCGCGCAGCCCCGGAGTTCGCATACTTACTCTGGCTCTTTTATTTTTCTCCTCTTTAAATCCTTGCTTCTGATTACTAAGCCCAATACATAGGATCATCCAATTGGGGTCACTTTAAGAGACTGCAGGGGAAAGTTGTTTTTCTGGAACCTGGGGGATCAGAGTGGGGAATAACCATCAGAAAACCAGCTCTGGGGCAACCCACTCCCACAAACCGGTATTGAGTGCCACAGGGAAAACAAAATCTAAACACTAGCTAGAGAGGACCTATAGACCTGAAGGTCAATTCAGAAACACTGCCACCCAGGGGTTGAATCACAAATTGACTCTTATGTAAACACAAATAAAGGAATGTAAGAAATAAAGACGTATTGCCTCCTTAAAAATTAGGACTGGCTTACAACACTACTTAGGAGCAGTGGAAAGCAAGGAACTTCAATACTATATATATATAATATATATGTATGTACATATCCTATCTAATATAAGAGTAATATGCAAATTAACCATCACTCTGTCACAAAGATGGCAGCAGTGCCCATAACCACAAGATGGCAGTCCCCAGTCCACTCAGTCCTGCCACTGGAGTGTTTGGGCTTGTCAGCCCAGCCAGGGATCGCGGGGAACAAGCAGAGAGGCGGGATCCACCCACTCCAGTAGGGGATCAAGCCTCACTGCTCTGCAGCCTCTGGAGTGTCTGGGGCTGGAATTGGAATGTTTGGGCCTGTCAGCCTGGCCAGGGTTGCAGGAACCAAGTGGGGAGGGGTTGCAGGAACCAAGTGGAGTGGACCAGGCCTGCAGAGGAGGGCAGTTGGGGGGTAACAGCCCTGCAGGTGAGAGCAGTTAGAGGCAACCAGGCCTGCAGGGGAGGGCAGCTGTGGGGGGAACCAGGCTTGCAGGGGAGAGCAGTTTGGGGTGACCAGGCCATCAGGGGTGGACAACTGGGGGAAAGGCCTGCAGGAGAGGACAGTTGATGGGGCCAGGCCTGCAAGGGAGGGCAGTTAGGAGCAACCATTTTGGCAAGGAAGGGCAGTTAGGGGTTACTGGGCCGGCAGGGGAGAAATTTAGGGGTAATTGGGCTAGTAGAGGAGCAATTAGGCATCAATCAGTCTGGCAGGGGAGTGATTAGGGGTTGATCAGGCTGGTAGGCAGAAGTGGTTAGAGGCAATCAGGCAGGCAAGCAAGTGAGTAGTGGGGAGCCAGCAGTCCTGGATTGTGAGAGGGATGTCTCAGATTGGAGAAGTTGTATATATAATATACTAGAGTCCCGGTGAATTTCATGCATCAGGACTCTAGTATATTATATATACACTAAGTGGCCAGATTATTATGATCTCGGAATGCATAATAATCTGGCCACTCAGTGTATATAATATATATATAAATTAGAGGCCCAGTGCATGAATTCATGCATGGGTGGGATCCAGCCAGCCTGGTCAGGTAGAGGGAACATAAGCAGTTAGCCAGTCTGCCTGCTGGTCATACTCCTGGTCAAGGGGACAATTTGCATATTAGCCTTTTATTATATAGACTATATACTGAATGGTCAGATTATTAGGCATTCAGAGATCATAATAATCTGGCCTCTGAGTGTATCTGCTTGAATCTTGACCATATATATAGGATGGGGCAAAAGCAGGTTTGCAGTGGTTTGTATGGAAAGCAATATAATCTATATTAATAAGAAGGTAATATGCTAATTAGATTGGGAGACCTTCCGGACATCCTTTCAGACAAAGCCATGGTGGTGAGGCTGAGGCAGAGGCAGTTAGGGGAGATCAGGCCAGGAGGGGAGGGCAGTTGGAGGTTATGAGGCTGGCGGGGGTGGAGGGGGTAATACAGGCCAGTGGGGGGCGAGCAGGCCAGCAAGTGGGGGGCAGTTGGGAGCAATCAGACTGGCAGGGGGGGAGTTGGGGACGATCAGGCTGGTGGGGGGCAGTTGGGGGCGAGTAGGCCAGCATGCAGAATGGTTAGGGGTGATCAGGCAGGCAGACAGGTGAGCAGTTAGGAGCCAGCAGTCCTGGATTGTGAGAGGGATGTCCCACAGGGATCATGCCTAAACCGCAGTCGGACATCCCCCAAACTGGAGAGGGTGCAGGCCAGGCTGAGGGACAATCCCCCATGCATGAATTTTGTGCACCAGGATACTAGTAATTAATAAATAATAATACAAGAATCATGTACTCACACATATACATATGTATAATTTTTCTTGCAATATATGAAGAAAGTAAAATCTGAGAAATTTGTACACTTGAATGGTACCATTCAATGTCTTCTTACAAATACTTTGGTTTAGGTTTTCTAGTCAGGAATTATAAAAGCTTTGGTAAATTCACTATGCATAAACTCCTTCTATTACACATAAAGGAATGAGATGAAATTTGAGAGGACCTATAGATAGCACACACGATTAACAACCTGGATTAACAATCTGGAAAAGTTAACAGCATGTACAAAAAGCAGAGGTCAAATATAAACTACTAAGGTCTTCCAGTGTTTGAAATGTTATTTTTCATGGAAGATTCAAAGAGAAGACTTCTGTTTAGAATGTACCAGAATTCAATGTTCTCTTTAAACAGTTAACACTCTTAAAATTAAGATGATGAACTCAGATTTGAATAGACTGACAGGAGTTTCTCATAAAAAAAAAATCATACTAATTTTGAAAAACAAACAATGACAAATGACCATTTTCAAGGGCTGTGTTTTATTTTAATTTGCTGAGCCTACAAAATAATTGTTTTGTTGAACTCTGAAGCACTATGCTAATATTTAGCATTGCATCAGCTCCCATTGCTCTGCAAACAATCCTTGCTCTTCATATTAAGTATGCATGCGTACAATTTCTTTGAACCCAAACATGTACCTTTGTTACAACAAAGCAACCCATTCCCAGCAAAGAATGAATCAGACCTTTCATACCAAAACCCTGAGGGAATGAATATGGGGCAGGCCAACTGAGGAGGCCCAGTAATGGCCAAGCAGAGAGGATTTCTGCTCTCCTGAAGTTTATATTATGGGAATTGTAAACAGAAAAGAATAAGTACACAAGTGCATGAGCCAGAAAGTTTCAGACTGTGAAGAGTTTAGAAAGCAAGAGAAAGGGATTTAGTTGGCAGAGTGAGAAGATAGCGTTAGGGTGATGAGGAAAGTCTTTTCTGAGGAGTTGACATTTAAGCCGCACTTGGATGACAAGCTTGAGCACGTCGTGGAAATGTGCACCCAGTCAAAAGTGCAAGGGTGCAAAGGTGAGCCAGCTTGGCATGGCTGAGGAACAAAGAGGCCATTGTGGCTGGTGCCCATGCACAGGGCAGCAGAGGATGGGAGGAGGTCCCTGTAAGGGCTCAGTCACCCCAACTAGGAAGTACTCTCTTTTCTGAGAAAAGTAGGAAGCCAGGGAGTGACACGCATGATCTGATTAAGTTATAGAAAGCCTGTCCCAAAAATGTAGGATCTCATGCAAATCAGTTGAATATTTTTAGTATTGAAACATTTGTGCAAACTTGATGCAGTACGTTGACCAATTTCATTTTTAAGATCTGCACGAGGTCTCAGTGTTTGGGAGTATCCTCACACTGGGGCTGTAATTGATTGCCCTGATAGTAATTTGAAGTGCTTCCAAAGATAACCTGATATATTTAATTTAAACCAATGTCTAAATGCTTGCCATAATCTAACAGACAGGGGACAAGGCAGACGGGAATGGGAAGGACCAGAAGTTAGCCCAGCAAAGGTGAGAGGGGGCAGACAGGATTCAGTAGACAAGCAGGCCAGCAGAAGTGAAGCCTGGAATCGGGAGCAAGCGTTTAGCAAGGCAAGAAGTCATAGTAAGAAGTGTGCGTCTGTTAGTGCTGGCAGGAGAGAGGTGAAGACCTAAGTGTCTCTTATGCATCAGTCACCTGACCTTTGTTCGGTTAATACAAAGGAGTGTCACGATCAGACTGGGGAAGGAATGAGAACTTCGAAGGAATATGTAAAAAAAAAAAAAAAAAGGAGGCAGAGATCTGAGAACAGACCTTGGGCGAGGCCTATATTTATGTAGAAAATTTCAGGATAAAATTGGAGTCACTGAAGAACTGTGAGAGCAGTACATGAAACCCAGAGATAAAGTTTTAAGGAGGCTGAGACATGGGAAAACCCTTTGGCTTGAATGATTCCAAGTTCCACTGGCACCTTTATTATAGTGGGGAGGCCAGAGAGGCAATAACTCACCAAATCTGACAGCAAGTTCAAGGCAGAGCTGAGGAACAAAGAGGCCAGTGTGGCTGGTGCCCATGCACAGGGGCATAATCTAACCCATAATTTGGGTTCAGGGTGACATTGTCCTCATAGCCCACCGTGTGTACGGGTGTGTGCACACTTGTGTGTGCGAGTGCTGTGTCTGTGTGTACGTGCCATGTCTGGGTGTGCAAGTGCCCTGTATATGTTTAACATAGAAAAGAGACTTTTTTTGGAGTAGGGACAAACTGGCTAGTCCTTAAAAATGCTATATAGGTGCTTCACATGACTGGAGACAGAACATCCTATTTCTTTCATTTCATTTGTGACATCACTTTTTCTCAGTTTCCCTTTTATCCTCTTCCATAGCCCTATTCATCTTCCTACTGTCTGGCTTCTTTTTCCTCTTAACGCAGGGCTGGCAAACATTTTTTGTAAAGAGATGGAAAATAAAAATTTTAAGCTTTGTGGGCCAAGAGGCAAAATCAATTACACAGGTATTTGCATAATAAGAAGGGACACACTTTTCACATGTTTCTCATTGATGAAATTTAAAATACAGTAGTAGTAATAATAATAATAATAATAATAATAATAGAGTACAATTTTTGAAATAACCTAAGCCTACTAAGGAAAGAAATGAAATTCTTTCTTGGAAGGGGAGAGTTAACATTTCACGCAATTGAATTTTGAAGTTAGTGTTCTCAATCGTCCCATCAGTTACAAATATTCACCCCAGCTTAAAGCCACTCCCATCTTGCACACCACACGAAGGCACAGGGATTGGGCTGGAGCTGGACCACAGGCTGCTCCAAACTCAGATTCCTGCTCTAAACTCTCACGTCATTCCCCCACCCTGTGTGCTTTGTACCTGGTGGGTTTGCAGCTGCAACCAGAGAAAGATTGGCTTCCCAGCAGTGACTGTGGTCACTTCATCTCCAATTCTTCACTCATTTTCCTCCCTTTTCCCTTCTTTCCCTTCCCGCTGAGCCAAACAGACAATTTGGGTTTTACGTTCAATGGGATGATTTTAGAACCTTGGAAGAGCCGTAACTTTCAAAATTAAAGCTGGCTGGTAGATGAAATTCCTTTAATTTCACAATTAGTATAAATCTCAATTTGCAAATATACCTGGGGGAGAGAATACAATGACTTGAGATCCTTTACACTCAATGCCCCCATCAATTTTTACACCCAGAGTTTGTTTTGGAAGCAGAATTTACAGGTGCTGGGATAGGATGAAGGACTATCAAGGTGGAAGAAAGGCATGCAGAGGGGGACTGCCAGCTGTCATCTGGAAAACAGGTCAGGGTTCACTGTGCACTGACTACTGGGGAAAAAGACGTTGAAACGAGGCCCCCATCCGCTGGCTTCTGGAAACCTGCTCAGTGTATCCTTGGCCTCATAAAAGTGAGCTTGGAAGGCACTTTCGAGATCATAAAATCCACAGCCTTATTTCATAAATGAGAAAACTGGCATTCAGAGAGGCTGACACTAATTTTCTTTATAACGTGATTTTTATGTTTCATTTTATGTTTCTGAGTACTAGAGAAGATGTGGTCTTCTAACCCTTCTGGGGGGTGGGGAGGGGGAAAAGGTAGTTTCTAGGGACTTTCAACAACCTCAGTTGGTGCTTGCCCAGCTGAAAGATTCACAGGCTCAGAGATGCACTGGGGATTTCCAGCACTTTTTGTGAGAACGGCCAGTCTCCAGTTGACTCAAGTGGAGGATGTTGATGGGCCTGAGACCCACTTGTAAGCCATTTTGTAGAGTCCCAGGGTGAGAGCTCAAACACTGGTCAAACCAGAGCCAACCCTCCCTGCTTTTTCCCATTAGACAACCGCAGAGTGAAATGATGATGGGCTTAGGCAGCAGCTGGAGGTGTGCATGAATTGCAGCTCAACTGCTTGGCAGGACTTGTCTTAGGCAATTGAGTTTGGCTCCTAGAGTGATTTGCTCTGCGCAAGGCAAGGGGATAAAACCTTCTGAATAGTGTGGTTCAAGACTGAATGAGATCCTGGGTTCATGGAGACTAGCAAATAATAGATATTCAACTTGCCCGGCTGGTATGGCTTAGTGGTTGAGCAGCAACTTAAGAACCAGGAGGTCACAGTTCGATTCCAGGTCAGAGCACATGCCTGGGTTTCAGGCTCGATTCCCAGTGTGAGGGTGTGCAGGAGGCAGCCGATCAATGATTCTCTCTCATTACTGATGTTTCTATTTCTATCTCCCTTCTCTGAAATCAATTAAAATATATTTGAAAAAAGATACTCAACTAAGTAGGATAACTAGTGCTCAACATACTTGCTCTGTGATAAACAGGTAGATATTTATAATCCAAACTGACCATTAGAAAAATAATGGAGAGAAGGAAAGTTCAGGAAGTACCGAGACTAGATGTCATTAGCAACTTCCTAGAAAAAGTATAGCCTTCACAAGGATCATGGTGTCTCCCCAGGCCATGACTACCTAGAATAACAGATTTGTAGAGGTGACAGATATTACAGTTTACTTTGAAGATGAGAAACAAATGGCTGGGTGCTGCCTCTCTCCCCTCACTCCTGTGACAAAAGTCACTAACAAAATGTGATATTCTTTCCCAGGGAGCCCAGACACAGCCTCAGACTCCTCTCCACACTGTTGCAGCCAGCCTTTATCAGCTCACTGAAGCTGATGCTTGAGATAAAATTCACTTACTACCGTGGGTCCAACAGACCGCTGATTCAAATCTCAGTTCTGCCACTTATTGGGTCTGCAGCCTTGAAACAATTTCACTAATTTTTATGAACCTCATTTATCTCATCTATAAAATGGCATAATTCCTTTTTGCATTGTTATTAAAACATTAAATAGTATTAAAATATTTTATGTGTTTAATATTTAATAACACAGTATACTAAAATGCCTAAGAAGATATTCGACACAGAGTAGATATTCAATACTGTGTAATTCTGTTCTCCTTTTATTTTGAAGTGCAATGAGCAGGCATAGTTACACAGTTACTCACTGTGTAAACTTGGCAAGTAAAGCCCTATCTTCATTTTGTACCTCTGTAAAAAGGATATCATAATCACACCTCATTATAGTGAGAATCAAATGAAAAAATGAATAGAGCACATTACTGTTTGCAGTAATTATGTTAGGGTTATTAAGTATTAACATTGCATTAGTAATAATTACCTACATTATTTCAAACAAAAAATCCTAAGGCCTAGTGAGTGTATTAAGCATGTCTTCTTATTCTATAGTCTATATATTTTTGATACTTTGACATCTTGAGGCCTTATGGACACTGGAGGGATCCCGCCTTCCCAGGGCTAGCCAATTCCTAGAGCTAATAAATGACTCACCTAAAAGCATACCTTTCATAAGCAAATCAACCGACTCAGAGACTCCATCTCAGCCACCTCCTTTATCTTGGGGTCTCACCATCTGGGGGACTAGCCCCCTGCCCTAATTACCACAGGGCCAGGTACCAGACAACCAGGGACAGCTCTAGGCCCCAGAGCCTGCTAAAGTCATTCAAACTAGCCAATTCTCAGCCTGCTTACCCTGCCTTGGCTTTCCTTCCTGCAGAAACCGTAATAAGGGCCCTTTCCCTAGTTTTTTCCTTGCTCTCTCTGTCTCCTGACCAACCTGATGCTACCCCTATGGTGTGGTATTATTCACCTTAAACTGAAAAATAATAAAGACCACATTTTAAAACAATGAGGCTAAGAGATCCATGACGCCTACCCAATTAAAGGCAGAGCCCTGTTCTTCCTATCACACTATGCTGCCTCCCATCTAGGCTATCAGAAAATCCTGAACACCATCCTATAGGAAGACAATCCCAAGGCAAGATCTGCGGCCAAACAAATCTAACCAAAGAGTTGGCCAAGCACCATGGTGGTCTGCTGCACTATGGGAAGATGAAGGAGGAGGAGGATAAATTACTGTTAGGTTGGCCTTCTCAGCCTGGTCCGCTCCAAACCCAAGATAGAAGGAGGAACTGACTGGGGCCTTGGCTACAGAAACCTCAAACTGTTTTAGCTCACCAGAATCACAGTTTTGTTCTCAGATGTCACACACCAGTTACATCAGAGTAGAAACTTTACTGCCGATGATACACAGGATGCAATATGAGAGGTCATCAGTCTGCTAATCTCTGAGTTCCTACGTCCTCCTTCTAGGAACCAAAATCAAGGCCCTGAACAATCCAGCCATTATTTCTCTTATTTTGAATGGATGAGTTTGATGCTGTTTATGATTACTTATATCTCTAAATATCTATACTTCTTATACTTTTTTACAAAAATACATTCCACTGGGTTTCCTCTATCAACTGCCAAAGAAATGTACCAGAAAAAATAAAAGGAACAAAGACTAAGCATATGCCAAATTATAAAAAGCAGCCAACAAGGAAGCTGACAGGTAAATGATTTCTAGGAAAAATATGGAAAATGGCCAAACTGTGAGTATGGTATGTTAAACTTTTGTAAAAATAAAAATTCAGACCTAGCATAAGTCTTTAAGGTCATGAAATATGAAAATCTTTAGTTTATGATACTGAAGCTCAGAGTGGTTAAATAATTTGCATTAAGATGAAGCAGCTAGTGAGAAAGTTATTGATTCTTGAAAGTCTAGAGATTTGAACCCACTCTATCACAGCTAAATATCATGAGCAACATGGATTTTTTTGGTAAAATATAGAAAATTTCCAACAAGAATTTATAGTTTTATTTCAGTTGTTTAAGCTCAGAATGGGAACCAATATTTTAGAGACCATTTTATATGATACTTTTAAAATTTGAAAATGTAAAGATGAAATTTCTAAAACCTTAATTCATAACTAAAACTGTCTTACAATGAACATTTCATTGCCTCAAAGGGATTGACAATATTAAAAACGATGAATATGTAAGCACAAATTTGTCATGGGGGTAGAAAAGACTTGAAATAATCAAACTAGAAAAGAATATGATCAGCTTTTCGGACTGATAGATACATTCTTTAGGTAGAGAATATACCTGCCCTCTACTGACCACCTAAAATCCTACCTAGTGACATGTGGTTTACAATAGAATGCACATAAACCAGAATATATTTAGGAGCTGGTCTATTTCTAGTCACACAAGTTTTGTTTCCTAAATAAGACTTCGGATTACCATTTTGGTTTGTTTCCCAAAATTTCAGCACTCCATATGGTTGGAGATGCAGTCCCTCCTGTTTTCTTAACAAGACCTCTTGTGACCTGTGTACAGTACTGTCTTCTAGCCATTCGCTCCTATGCATATTCTATGAGGGGGAGGAATGGAGGGCTATGGAGGGAGTTAGGAACTGGGAGACAGGCATTTCCCAAAGTTTAGATTCTGAATTGCTTTCAAATTTTCAAATGTGAAAATTTCTTTAGTTTGCAAAAACTGTTATAAAAGATGTGAACATACACATTCAGCTTATGGAGAGTCACCAATATGGTAGTTCGCCTAACTACAGCTTAAAAATCTACTGTAATAGATTTTAATGCATCAGTATGAATGTTAAATTAGTAATTTTATCTTATCTAAAAGAATTATTAATAAAGCTACATAAGTCTGCACAGGGTCCCTGGGAATGTATTAAAAAGATTTTTGAGAATAAACCTACATGTTCATGAGTCATCATATTGATATTCTTTTCTGACTCCTCTTCAGTTACAGGTTTATTGGTCAATTTTTACTAATATAACCCAAACAACTACCCCTTCCTCTAATTTCTAGAATGTCTGTAATATTCATAATAAGTTACACTCAAGGAAAATGTGACAATGAATTATGAATATTTGGTTGAAATTCATTGAAAAGGTAATGAAAAAAAGATAAGAAAATAGGTTACTTCACTAAGTTTTCATCGTGCATTTGAAATGTTGGTTAATGAAAAAATGATTGTTTGCTATAGCACAAATCTACACAGTATTAAAAGCATATATGTTAGTAGTTCATATCCTTTTTGAGAGAAAACTATTATTGATGGTCAATTCACATAAAAGTCCAAATCCTTCCAATGAGCTTTCATATAACTGCTGTATGCATTAATCTTATAAACCAAAATTAACCAAAAGCTCCATATTATTCTTTTCTCCAAAAAACTTCCATCTATATTTTATTATTCATTGTCATAATCATTAGAGGATAATAAATGCTTTTAAAGATATTTCTTATATTAATAAACAGATAGGTATATGTTTATATAGATAGGCATAAACAATATACAAAAATCTAAAATACAGGAGGTGAACTAGGAGACATTATTTATATTTCAGAGAGCAATTATTTTGTAATTTTCTGATGCATTTCTAGTATTTCATTTATTTTTAAAAACTAACTTACTCATATTTTTCTGGGATAATTTTCCAAATGAGACTACTTTATAAAGTTACATTTAACTTAGTGATTGATCTACAATCAATTTGAATTGTTTATATATAATGAGAGGGTGAAAATGGGAGAGACAAGTGACTGAGAGTCTTGTGTATACCTGACACTGTACTATGCACTCAACATCACTATCTTATTTACTCCTCAAGTCAAAACTATGTGGTATGTCTTATTATTCCTAGTTTACTCAGGAGAAAACTGGGGCCCAGCGAAGTAAATTTATCTAAGATTTTATAGCTGGTAGGTGGCTAAGCTTGGATTCAAAGATGTGTTTGGCATAGGCCTAACCATATGCCTAACTTGACCATTCAAAAAACCAAACCAAATTAAAGCAAATCTCCCAATAAAAAAAATCATCTACCTTTGAGTGGTTCTAATTCCTGATAGATTTTCCAAAACAGAATGCAAACTATATGAGATTAGTGGCAGAGGATAATTAGCTACACATCCATTTGTTTTGTTTTTACAGATCACCCATTGTACATCTCTGCAGAAATATTGGTGTATTAAAATTTAAAATATTGTTTTTAATGTTCATGACCATTATACACTATTAAAAACATTCTTATGAGTTAAATTATCATTAAGTTATCACAATCATTAGCAGCATACAATTAAACAAAATAAGTTAGATGATTATAAACTTTATAAATTATTATTAAACCTAAAAAAATAAAATTTATTGGCATCCAATCCCTAATGAAATGCATGGGAGGGGGTGGAACATGCCTTGATTAAAGAAGTCTTGACAAACACATAAAAATTTTGAATCTTCACTTTGTTCCCCAACCCAAGAGATTTTTATGCCTTAACATAATGGTAAGATTCAACAAAAGTTGGAAAATTATAAAAAGAGAAGACAGGATAGGCTCCTTGACAGCCAAACATGATTCCAAGGAATCTATCAATTTAGGTTAAAAGTTTATAAAGTGTATGAAAGTTAAGAACCCAAAAACTACCTTCACACTATCCTCTGCATGTCCTCCAAGTAATGTGCAAACCCCACTTCATATTACTTTTTCTAGAGATTTTTCCCCCCTCCTAAGTCTTCATTCCCCATTACATTTCAATTGTTCAACCTTTTACACAAACATTAAGTATTCATACTACAATAAGAGCATCCATTATACCTCACAGCACTGTCAACTGCTAGTATGCAGTTCAATGTCTACAATTTCTATATTTCCAGTCCTTTATTTTGCTCCTGCAAGGCAAATTGATCCTCTCCCTTCATCCATCAAATATAATCCTTGCTTCTCTCCATGTTAGCGCAGTCCTCCACCTTCATTCCATCATTCCAGCCAAGCACACGAGAGAAAGTCTCTTCTCCCTTGGATAGTGAGAGCCAGTTCAACCTGCAAACGTTGGGTCAATTATCACTTCTTGCCTGAAGTCTTCCCAGAACAACAAAGAAACTCGCTCTATCTTGCTTTCTGAAGTCCAGCAAGAACCAGTGTTCTTACCATTCTTCACCTCATGTTTATCATTTAGTATCCTCAATGACATTGTTTTGTGAACAGGCATCTTCACTTTCCACAATGTATACCTAACCGCCATAGTGGAAAGCAAATTGTCATCAATCCCATTCATGTTTTCTATCTGGCATCATGCAATATTCCAATGAACCATATCAATAGCATGTTATAAAATAGAAAATAATGCAACTTTATATCAAAAATAATTGTGGAAAAAATAAAACTATAGCTTAAGTCATAGAGTTTCGGGGCTAGAAAAAGATTTTAGAGTTCCATTCACTATACAGGCTATGTGTGGAGAAGGCAGAATGTTATACTAATAAAGTTATGGTAATGTGAGAGGGACAAGATAGTTGACATCCTTCTCATTTTATAGATGGTTACCCGGAAGGCACAGAGAGGGTGAGAAACTTGCCCTGAATTTCAGAACGGGGCTAGGGCGGGGATGGAACTTGAGCACAGCTCTCTTAATACCCAGACCATTCTTTTGCCCTCCTATAAATGCCTATTACAAAGGGCATACTTTACACACCAGTTATTTAAGGAGCCTTAATTTGCAATAAAATGTTAGACTACTATAAAGAATAAAACTACTGAGCCATAAATCTAAAACCAATATAGTCCCCACAATACACAGTACACACAAAAAAAAAAAACACCAAAAAAACCCCACAGTGAGTTCCTGGAAAGAGGCAGCCATGTTTCTGTTTGCTCAGTGCCCGGCACACTGGTCATCCACAGTCCATTGCTGGCCTCTGACTTCATACACGCCTGGTCTCTAGAGTTGTAAAAACTATCCACAGTAAATCTGAAAACCTTTCCTTCCCGCATAAATCTCCCAGTGACATGCCGAGATAATCCAAAAATTAACTGATCATTGAACTCAAAGATTAATCTGCAGCATCTAAATAAGTTGAAGCTGTCACTAAAGACTGTAGTTGAGAGCGTCTAGAATTATCATTCTCAACCCAGGCTGACCATTTGATTATCCTGGGGATTTGTGAAAACAGCTTCCTCCATCTTCATCAACTGAATCAGAATCTCAGAGGTGAAATCTGAGCATCATTTTTAAAAAAATCAATACACTTCAGTCTTGTGAGAATTAAGAACTACTTTGTTGGGGAGAATGAAAGTTTTGTCATATCATTCCCTTTATTTTTCTTTGTATTTTCTTCCCAAATTGGCAGGGCCTTTTAAAATTCAAATAATAGAAACCAACCTACTTGGGCTCAAAGGGGAATTTGTTCAGATAACTAAAGTCAGGAATGACACTGGCCCCAGGAGTGACAGGAGCTAGGAGCTTCATGTCCTCAGATCATTCACCTTTTGAGATCCTCTCCCATTTGATGTACTTTCTTCCTGTTTCCCTGCTTGGATTCCATGGCCAGTCATCATATTCACTCCTGGCTTACCCTTCAACTACCTTGAACCTCTCACACTACAGGGAGCTCATGGGCAAAACCATAGCTCCATCAGTGACACTGCCTTCTCCACACATAGCCTGAGCAGTGAACAGAGCTGAAGAAAAAGACACAGTTCTACTAATAGGTCTCACTTTAAATGAATGACCCTCCAGTGATCCTGAATTCTGTCAGTAATCATGCCACATTTCCCTACTCCATTCACTCTCCCATGAGCCCAGACAACTAATTCAGACCTTCCCTTTGCTTTGTTCTTCAAACTCCAAATACCTATCTCATTCCCCATATTCACTCTCATCAGATGACTTGCTTCCTACCTCCTCTTCAGATTACTTCAGTTCCTTCGAGGAAACTGAAATAATCTGAAGAGCTGTCACAGACTCTCAGCATCGCACACCCATACTCTGCCTTCCTACCTTATTCTCTGGCACACAAGATCCCAGCTGTGATAGTTCATTTCGTGTTTTAACATGGCTGGGCCAAATGAAACATTATTCTGGATGTTTCTGTGAGGGTTTTTTAATGAGATTAACATTTAAATTAGTGGATTGCCCTCCATAATGCTGGTCAGCTTTATCTAATCAGTTAAAGGACTGTATAGAAGACAAAGGCTGACATCCTCCTAGCAAAAAAGAATTGTGCAACCCATGGCCTTTGGATCTGACTTTCAACATTGGCTTTTTCCTGGGTCTTCAGCCTGATGTGGCCCATTCTGCAAATCTTGAATTTTGGACATGACAGCCTCCTTAATCACATGAGCCAATTCTTTATAACTAACACACACACACACACACACACACACACACACACACACACCTCTACAGATTCTGTTTCTCTAAAGACCATCTCTCTCATTAATGCTAGGAATTGTCTCTGGAAATTCCCACCAGAAAATTAGAGGTCCGGCACATGAAATTCATGCAATGGGTGGGGTATTGTCCTTCAGCCCAGCCTGCTCTCTCTCAAATCTGGGACCCGTCGAAGGATGTCTGACTGCCCGTTTAGGCCTGATCCGACCTGGATTGGGCCTAAAGGGGCAGTCGGGCATCCTTCGCACAATCCAGGACTGCTGGCTCCCATATGCTCACCTGACTGCCTTCCTTATTACCCCTAACTGATTCTGCCTGTCACCCTGATCACACCCTAACAACTCCCCTGCCAGCCTGTTGTTGCCTAACTGCTCCCATGCCAGCCTGTTTGCCCCTAACTGCTCTCCGCTATGGGCCTGGTCACCCCTAACTACCCTCCCCTGCAGGCCTGAGTCCCCCCCAACTGCCCTCCCCTGCTGGACTGATAGCCCACAACTGCCCTCCCTTGCAGGCCTGGTCCCTGCCAACTACCTTCCCCTGCTGGCCATCTTCTGGTAGCCATCTTGTGTCCACATGGGAGCAGGATCTTTTGACCACATGGGGGCAGTCATTTTGTGTGTTCAAGTGATGGTTAATCTGCATATTGCTCTTTTATTAGATAGGACAGAGGCCTGGTGCATGGGTTAAGGACAGCTGGTTTGCCCAGAATGGTGTCTCAGATCAGGGTGGGGGTTCCCTTGGGGGATGGGGTGGCCTGGACAAGGGTGGTTTGCAGGCCAGCCACACACCCCAGCAACCCAAGCGAAGGCCCTGGTATTTGGGATTTATTTATCTTCTACAATTGAAACTTTGTAGCCTGGAGCAGAGCTAAGCCTTCTGCTTGCTCCATGGCATGGCAGCAGCCATTGAAACTTTGTTGCCTTAAGCAGAGGCCTGGGCCAGCCAGGGTGTGCGGAAAGCTTGGCTTCCTCCATTGCCAGGGGCAATCCAAACCTCCCTCCTGCTCTCTCTGTGGCCGTAGCCATCTTGGTTGAGTTAATTTGCATACTTGTTCTGATTGGCTGGTGGGCATTGCTTGTGGGTATTGTGAAGGCACAGGTCAATTTGCATATTATTCTTTTATTAGATAGGATATACATATCCTGTCCTTAAACACATGTCCCCCTATTTTTTTATTCCCTTGCAAACAAAATTTTTTAAAGATTTATCTGTAGTCATTGTCTCTAATCTCACACCTCTCATTTCCCATTAAGCCTCCTCTATACAGATTTTCAGCTCTACCACTCCAGAGAAACTTCTTTTGTCGAGATCAGCAAAGATCTCCACCTTGCTAAACTCAACAGATTTCTTGGTCCTCATCTTACTTGACTGACCAGCAGCATTTGACACAGTTCATTGGTCTCTCTTCCCTGACAGGCTTTCTTCCTTTGGACACCCTACTTCTCAAGGTCTTCCTCTACCTCAATGATAGCCCCTTATCCGTCCTCTTTTGCCTAAGTTCTGAATGTGGGAGTGCCCAAGCCTCACTTCTTGATCCTCTGCTTTCTCATATCTACCCCTTCAATCTCAGAGACTCTATTGCTTTAATTTTCTGTCTATATGCCAAGGATCCAAAAACTCCTCTCCTAATCTTGATATTTTTAAAAAATATATTTTATTGATTTCTTTACAGAGAAGAAGGGAGAGGAATAAACAGTTAGAAACATTGATGAGAGAGAGACTTCGATCAGCTGCCTCCTGTACACCCCCTACTGGGGATGTGCTTGCAACCAAGGTACATGCCCTTGATGGGAATTGAACCTGGGACCCTTCAGTCTGCAGGCCGACGCTTTATCCATTGAGCCAAACCGGTTTTGGCTCATCTTGATATTTAAATATCTGACTTTCCATGGGACATGTCCATTTAGCTGTGTAATTAGAAATCTGAAATGCAACACAGCTAAAACTGAGCCATTGAGCTTCCCTCCCAAACACATTCATTCACAGTTATCTACATCAGCTCTTAGCAATTCAGAAAATCCTGACAGCTCTACCTTCAAAATATATTCAGATTCTAAGTACATACTCACTGCTACATGTCTAACCTGAGCCACTATTACTTCTTAACCTCCTCCAGGTGTCTGGTTTCCAACCTGCTCAGTACTTTGCAGCCAGAGTAATCATTTAAAAATGTAAATCAGATGACCTGACCCCACTGTGCCCTATCTTCCAATGTCTACCGTTTCCCTAAAAATAAAAGCCAAAGCCATGCAATGGTCTTCAAAGCCTCTCTCAACCTGGCTACTTGTCACTCCTCTGAGCTGATTTTCAACAACGTTATGCATCACTCACTCCACTCCCACAACACTGGCCTGTGGTAGTTCCCCAGAGACATTAGGCATGCTTCCACTTTCCTGTCCTTGCACTGGTTATTCCTTCTCCCTTTCTTCAATTCTGTCGCATGTAACCTCCTCGATGAGGATTAACCCATGTAAAATTACAACCAGCTTCACTTCTAGATCCCTCTTACTCTGATCTATTTTTCTGCAGCACTCACTCCTAACATGATATAGAATTTACCTATTTATTGTGTTATTTAATGTCTGAATCCAATGTGAGATCCTTATGTGCAGATTATTTTTGTATGTTTTGTTTGCTGGTATTTTCCAAGCATCTAAAACAATGTCTGGCATACATTTGACACTCAGAAATGTTGAAATAAGTCAGTCAGGGAAAGACAAGTACCATATGATTTCACTTACATGTGGAATCCAATGAACGAAATAAACTAACAAAATAGAAACAGACTCATAAATACAAAGAAAAGATTTATAGTTGTCAGAGAGGAGTGGGGGGAGTTATGAGGCTCGGTGAAAAAGGTAAAGGAATTAAGAAAAATAAAATAAAATGAAATAAATAAAATAAAATAAAAACTCATAGACATGGGCAACAGTATGATGATTACCAGGGGGATAGGGAGTTGGGGGGAAGTAGAAGAGGTTATTGGGGGGATAAATCGTGATAAAAGGAGACTTAACTTGGAATGGTGAACACATAATACAATATACAGATGAGGTATTATCGAATCATACCCATGAAAGCTATATATTTTTATTAACTAACTAGTGGCCTGGTGCACAATATTTGTGCCCATTAAAAGGGAATTAAATAGAGGAAATATTTTTTAAATAAATCTTTATTGTTCAGTTTATTAAGATGTTCCTCCTTTCCCTCCCCCATAGCTCCCCTCCAACTGATTTCCCCCACCCCACCCCATACCCTTACCCCTCGCCACTGTCCTCATCCATAGGTGTAAGATTTTTGTTCAATCTCTTCCTGCACCCCACTCCTCCTTTCCCCTGAGAATTGTTAGTCCATTCCCTTTCTATGCCCCTAATTCTATTATATTCACCAGTTTATTCTGTTCATTGGATTTTTTTATTCACTTGATTTTTAGATTCACTTGTTGATAGGTATGTATTTGTTATCACTCTGTTGTTCATAATTTTTATCTTTACCTTTTTATTCTTCCTCCTCTTTTTAAAGAAAACCCTTCAGAATTTCATATAATCCTGGTTTGGTGGTGATGAACTCCTTTAGCTTTTTCTTATCTATGAAGCTCTTTATCTGATCTTCAATTCTGAATGACAGCTTTGCTGGGTAGAGCACTCTTAGTTGTAGGTTCTTGCTATTCATCACGTTGAATATTTCCTGCCACTCTCTTCTGGCCTGCATAGTTTCTGTTGAGAAATCAGCTGACAGTTATATGGGTACTCCCTTGTAGGTAACTAACTGTCTTTATCTTGATGCTTTCAAGATTCTCTCTTTGTCTTTTGCCCTTGGCATTTTAATTATGATGTGTCTTGGTGCGGTCCTCTTTGGATTCTTTTTGTTTGGTGTTCTGTGTGCTTCCTGGACTTGTAAGTCCATTTCTTTCACCAGGTAGGGAAAGTTTTCAGTCATTATTTCTTCAACTAGGTTTTCAGTATTTTGCTCTCTCTCTTCTTCTGTCACTCCCATAATTCTGATGTTGGTACTCTTGAAGTTGTCCCAGAGGCTCCTTACATTATATTCACATTTTTGGACTCTTCTTTCTTTTTGTTTTTCTGATAGGGTATTTTTTGCTTCCTTATATTTCAGATCTTTGATTTGATTATTGGGGTCCTCTAGTCTGCTGTTGGATTTCTGTATATTATTCTTTATTTCAGACAGTGCATGCTTAATTTCTGACTGGTCCTTTTCCATTTTTTTGGCATTCTCATTAAGATCTTTGAAGGTCTCACTAAGTTTCTCAGAGTTCTCAATAAGTTTTTCAGCGGTTTGTAGAAGATTCTTGAGTATCCTTATAAATGTGGTTTTGAACTCTATATGCAGTTGTTTGCTTTCTTCCATTTCTTTCATTCATGACATGTTTCTTGGTCTCCGCATTTTGGCTGCTTCCCTGTGTTGATAGAGTGGCTTTGTGTGCTAGTTGTCCTTAGGGCCCAGTAGCTCTGCCTCCCCAATCACCTGAGGTGGACACTCTTGGTGCACCCCTTTGTGGGCTGGGTTCACAGTCTTGTTGAAGTTAAGCCTTGATTGCTATTGGTACACTGGGAGGAATTGACCTCCAGACCAATTGACTGTGAGGATTAGCTGTGTCTATTAATGGAAGAACTGCTATTCTGGAGACACCACTATGGGGCAAGACTTGCTTCAGTGGGGCTTTGGTGGTCACCGAGTCTGCCTCTTGAGTGTGTCACTTATGTATGTGAGGAGTTGATATCTGGTGTCATCTTACACTGATCTTTAGGTACACTGGTTCCTGGATCTCCAAGGAGGTGCAAGTCAGCTAGTGTCTGAGGCCACCCAGCAGGAGTTACAGGGAGCTTTGCAGATTTCTCCTCTTTGCTTGGAGTTTGGAAATTTTGGAGTTCATTTCTCCTCTTTGCTTGGAGTTTGGAAGTTTTGGAGTTGTCTGACACAGTTGCAATTTGTTAGGTTAAGCTGCCAGAGGGCAGGCCATTCATATGCCGCACAGCTGGGTGGGTTTGTAAATTGGGCAGGGCAGGGTCTCAGGGAGTCTCTAGGCTAGGCGTGGCAAACAGCAATGGCTGCCATTCAGCCCTCTCTGCTGCGTTCTGTTCAGTGTCCTGTGTCCCAAGCCCCAGCGCAGTAAACAATGATTCCAGTGCACAACTCTGCAAGAGAGCCACCCTCCCTTTTTGACCCGATGGCAGACAGTCCAGTTTCTCCCTGTATGAGTCTGGGTCCCCAGAATCTCATCAGAAACTGGAGTTCTGAAAGTCAGGAACTTGTAACTCTCTCCCAATTAAAAACAACAGCGCACGCCAGTCAGATTTGCGTGTGTCTCCGTTCCTCTGCTTTTCTGAGCCTCTGCAGGTCCTACCAGGTCTGGATGCACTTTTTTCTTTCTTTCTAGTTGTAGAACTTCCACTCCGCCAGCTTTCCCATGGTTCTGGGGGATAGTCGTTTTGTCTGTTAGTTGTAGTTTTGGTGTGGTTGTGAGAGGCAACATGTACAGATGAATATCTTATGCTGCCATCTTGGTTATTCCATCTAGAGCAGTGGTTCTCAACCTTTTTTAATGCTGTGACCTTTTAATACAGCTCCTCATGTTGTGGTGACCCCCAATCATAAAATTATTTTCATTGCTACTTCATAACTGTAATTTTGCTACTGTTATGAATCATAATGTAAATATCTGTGTTTTCTGATGGTCTTAGGCTCTACAGCAGCGGTTCTCAACTTGTGGGTCGTGACCCACAGGTTGAAAACTGCTACTAAGGTCGCCTAAGGCCATTGGAAAACAGATATTTACATTATGATTCATTAACAGTAGCAAAATTACAGTTATGAAGTAGCAACGAAAATAAAAAATTTAAGATTGGGGGTCACCACAACATGAGGAACTGTATTAAAAGGTCACAGCATTAAAAAAGGTTGAGAACCACTGCTCTAGAGGAAATATTTTAATATTGCTATTTTCCCTTTCACTATAATAGAAGTGTCACAGATGAAAGAAATTTAGTAAAATGTACATGAAAATCTCCCTCCAGTCAGAGTGTGGGGTGCACCACAGCCCACCCACACAAGCTTCGAAATCGTGCAGGACCCAGATCTGGCTGCCCCACACCCATTAAGCCCTGCAGGGTGGGGGGACACAGCCTCAGATCCCTCATTAAGCCCTGTTGGGTAGGAGGTGCAGCCTCAGGTCCCTGGCCCCATTCTGGGGCAGGGTACATGGCCTCAGGTCCCCTGGCCCTGCCTTAGGTCCCCTGGCCCCAGTGTGAGGGCACAAGAGCATGAGAACCATTTGCATATTAGTTCTTTGTTATATAGGATATCACCCCAATAAATTCAATAAAAATAAGTTACAAGATATATATATACATATATATAAAAGCCTAATATACAAATTGTCCCCATAGGAGTTCAACTGGGAGACCAATCACTCACTATGATGTGCATTGACCACCAGGGGATGGTGCAGAATGAAGGAAGGCTCTGGCCAGCAGCCAGAAGGCCCTGATTGGCCCTGATCACCAGCCAGGCCTAAGGACCTACTTGTGCACAAATTTCATGCACTGAGCCTCTAGTAAAAGTATAAAGTCATATTGTTGAATAAATAAATGAGGGTGATCTTTAGCTATCTTCTCTTTTTTTGTTTTTGTTTTTTCTTCTGCTAGACAGCTAAACTTTCTCTCAAGATATTGATCTGCTTCTCTCAAGATGAGGCAAATGGCTACTAGTCATTTCCACATTCATATCTTTACAACTCCAGGACCATAAATGAATGGGGTCTACCATGTCAACTGTTAAAAAAAAAATTCAAGTGAAAGAATCTTAGATGCCATGCCTACCTTTAAGCCAAATACGTTGGCCAAAGGACACATCTTGTGAAAGGATGGTAGATACCATGTCCATGTAACATGGGATGTCAGGGAATATGTGACAGCTGGGAGAATTGTCTTGAGCTGGCACCTACCTCAATTTATTTCTACTAACCTACCCATCATTCTGTCCCTTCTGATAAAAATCATCTATATGACAAAAGCCTAAGCAAATGTGATGGTGAAACAACCAGAATGACTTCTTGCTATGATGTGTACTGACCAACAGGGGCAGATGCTCAATGACCACCAGGTGATCAGTGCACTCCCATAGGGGGAGAAGCTGCATAGCCAGAAGCCGTGCTCATGGCTGATGAGTGCAGTGGCAGTGGTGGGAGCCTCTCCCACCTCCACAGCAGCACTAAGGAACAGTGAGCCAAGTGGTATGGAGCAAGCAGGCAGGCAGTAAGGAGCGAGGGATACCAGATTGCAAGAGGGCATTGGGCCTAAGCCAGTAGGCAGACATCCCCCAAAAAGTATGGGACTGCAAGAGGGTGCAGGCCGGGCTGAGGGACACCCCCCATGCACAAATTTCAAGTACCAGGCCTCTAGTTAAGTTATAATTGAAAAAAAAATAGTGTTAACATATACAATTGCCAAAGACAATAGTAAACAGGGTATCCCATAGACACTGCCTATTCATTATGTCCAACAAAGTGGTCTCTTCCTCTGGCCCCAAATCTAATCTTTCTAAACAGTTTCTATCTTGTTGAATATCCCAGTTACAGTCACTTAGAATAAAAGGCTAAGAATCATCTTTATACCTTTCCCCTTTCCTCCATCCAATACTAAATCCAGTAGTTCCTATAACTAAGAATTTCTCAATCCTAGCACTCCTATCAACAGCTATTTGGGGGTTTGTTGTTGTTTTATGTTCATTTATTTATTCGCTTGGTTGGTTAGTTAAGGGGCTTATCTCTAACCTGACTACTACTCACACTATGTAATGAAATTGCTGGAATCATCAGGTATCTCTATAAATTCTGGGTTGAGGATAAAAACCAACTTTCATCTCTGTACATCCAGCAGCCAAAAAGCATGAATATAATAGACAACCAAAACATACACTTGTTGAATTGGACTGAAAAGAACACATGAAAGGGAAGACTAATCAATTTGAGAGATGGGGATTTCTTTTGCCTTGGTGATTGTTGGGTAATTTATGTAAATAGTTAACAGTTGACATGAGTGGTCTCAATTTCTCCCAGTGCAGGGCACAGAACTGTGAAAGACACTAAGTGTGTAAACACTGACAAATATGGGCATTAAGCAATCTTGAATTAATATAGCAGAAAAGTGTGAACATTTGAGGATTGGGATATATTAACATGTCTTCCTAATGCAGCTATATTCCCCTAGCAGGTAGGAATGGTACCTTATTTCAGGGTTTTCAATATTGAAGGAATTCAATAACTATTTACTAAATAGTGCATATCTACTTTTCTTAAAGGGGATAAGCAATAAAGTCATTTCAAAACTCATCCATCTGCCTCCAAAACTACTTCTATCCTCAGAGGTAAAATAAGTTGTGGAAGATCTTACCTCAAATAAGTAACAGAGCTAGTATTCAAACTCCTTATCTCTCTGGTTCTAAAGCCCTAGTTCTTTACCATTCTGCTATATTGCCATCTGAAGTATTCTGAACTAAGGTAAACATGGACGGTCACCCTCTGTTATACTGCTTTTTATACCAAGAGCTCCCCCTGATTTGTGTTTTGAAATGGTCTTGTTGCCTCTGATCTGAGTTTTGGAGGCATGCTTAGATTCCCAAATGTCCTTATCCAATCCCACTCAAACAACTCTTTTCTCTAATTCCCAGAAACAGCATTATTCTCAGTCTTCAGGAATGAGCTGTTTCTCATCGCCCCAGAATTTCTATGGGATTCAGGATCTTGTGATCCTTTTATGTTGGACCCTGAAACTACTCATGTAGCTGAAAAGTGGTCCAACAGGAATTTCCAACAACTGGCTTAGCTCTCTGAGTCATGTGGAGCCGTGACTCATATTCTTTATAGTCAACTGTGTCAGGTTTCCCAGCATTTTGTGAACCAATAATGACTACAAAGAAAATTGTCCACAGGCTTTATTTTCCACAATGTGATGAGTACTGATTTTATTTAAGGATAGTTGTTTTTAAAATGATAGATGTTTTACTGATTGACTACCTATAACGCATCAGACATTTTTTTCTAGGTGCTGAGGATATAGAGATAAATGAAAAGCAGACTCTGATTCTCATATTAATGGCCTAGAGCGCTGTCTATTGGCTGATAATTGTAATATGGTGATAGGAATTCTGAGGTGCTGGGTCAGAAGATGGTGAATTCTGTCTGGAAAAACTCCAGTCAGGTAGAGTTTTTACACTGGGTCTAAAAAGGTTGAAAGACAGATATTTTAATGAAATAATCATAATAATAAAAAATGTGGCCCTATTTGAAGACACATACCTTCTGGATAGTTGAAATATAAATCTTTTGGTGGTGTTAATTTGACAATGGCAATGTCTTTGTGGAATAATATCATTTCCAAAGTGATTATCTAGTCTGACTTTCTTATTTATGAGAAAACTGAGTCTCAGAGAGTTAATGAGAAATGATATCGTGCCATTTCTCTATGGGAATCAGTTCCATCATTGCCTTCTACACAAATATCACGACCCTGGCTGTTTTCCTTTAATAAGAATTAGTCCTCTAAGTTATTTCCTTGACCTGGTTGTAACTGTAGCATTCCAATGGAAACTTGGAAGCAGCAGTTGGAAAAAGAGAGCACTCATTGCTATGGACTCCTCTTTTCTTGATCTTAAGGCTTCAGAGACCCTGGGAAAGCATGCTCTCAAAATTCTAACTATTTTCCAAAGTTATCCTGTGACAGACAGAAACAATGTCCTTGAGTGTTGCTTCCTTCTTTTTCCTTTTATAAATAATTGTGGGTTCTATGAAAGGGGGTGAATTTGAAAATAAATCTATGTATATCATAAATAGTTATCAAGCTGTCACTGTTCAAAATAATTTACAAATGAAGAATGATCCATTTTAAGTTTATCCTAAATTTGTGACACAGGTCATGAGATGTCCTACAAATTTGAGTCAACTTGAAATACTAAAAAGCCCTTTTACCCTATCATATAAGCAGTGCTTGAGACTCTTAATTTATGTGTTCCTTTTTATAACAGAGGAACAATTTTTAAAGTTCCAAAACAGACACAAGTCCAGCCTTTGGTTCTGTTTAGCCAGAACATCTTCTCAAACATGACTTTTTTAAGAGGACAAATGCAGAATTTCAAAGAGGGTTTGGGTTACCTTAGCTCCACTAATGCAGATTAAAGAAACTGATATGAATCAATCACTTTGGCTCCTATAAAGGATAGATTCGTCCTTTAAAAATATTACAGTTGCCTATAAAGTGGAATGCAATTTGCATGTATCTTTCCAATGTAGTATAATTAAGAACATTTTTGCTTACTCAATTTTGTTAACTTTATATTTGAGACTGAAATAATTGCTGTATGGTAGAGCTCCAGTGAACAAAGGGCAGGGGAAAGCATACAAACAAATAAAATATGTAGATGCTTCTGGACTAAGACTTTTGCTTGAACAGTTTTGAGATCTATGTTAGTCTCAAGGTAGGAAATCAGTTTCAAAATAGCAGTATTCAAGCCGAAATCATCAAATGAGGAAGGATATTGCTAAAATGCAGTCTAGTCTAGCAAGACTGTTCTATTTTAGATCTATCCTGTAAAAAAACAAACTCAGGTAGGGTCATTTTGTTAAACAAAAAATTAGGGTTAAATACAAAAGAAGAATCATTAGTGAAGAGATGAAAAACTAAGATTGCATATTTGTCAAGTTACTTAAGTACTATTTCCAGAACTATTACCCAGAAATTTTACGACAAGAGCACTTACTCTGTTTTATATATTAACTAGAGGCTTGGTGCACACATTCGTGCATGGGTGGGGTCCAGCTGGCCTGCCCCCAAATGGGGCTGATCAGGCTGGGACAGCCCGGAGTGGGAGGGAAGGGACATGGGAGGTTGGCCAGCCAGCCCCGCCCCCAACTGGGGTGTTGGGAGCTGATCAGGGGTGGGCCTCAGCTGGAGACAGGAGCTGTGGGTTGTTGGTGGGCCAGCCCCACCCCCTCATCAAACTCCCAGTCAAATTCCCGATTCAGGGGACAATTTGCATATTAGGCTTTTATTATATAGGAGGATTTCTCTCTCTAGTAAAAAACACTCAGTCCTGTCCTAGCCAGTTTGGCTTAATGGATAGAGCATCAGCTTGTGGACTGGAAGGTCCCAGGTTTGATTCTGATCAAGTGCACATGCCCAGGTTGCAGGCTCAATTTCCAGTAGGGGATGTGTAAGAGACAGCTAACCCATGATTCTCTTTCATAATCACTGATGTTTCTCTCTCTCTCTTTCTCTCTCTCTCTTTATCTCTCTCTCTATCTATCTATCTTTCCCTCTCCCTTCTCCCTTCCTCTCCGAAATCAATTTAAAAATTAAAAAAAAAATACTCAGTCCTTAGAAAATTAACTACTGAAACCTCCCTCACTCCCCCAAATTTGGTAGACTTAGTTAGTTTAAAACAATATTCAATATGACACAAATGACCACAGGCCTACTTGAGACCTATAATGAGTGAAATATGAGTAGCACAGGTAAGACATATTGTAGACCACCTGAAGACTCTATATTCTTAGGGAATAAACAGCCCTGAATCACATTGTCATTGTGACTTTGTTCCCTGGTCCCTATGAACACTGTAGAATTTGATTGTCTGTACCTTTCTTTTTTTTGGTTAATAGCCCACCCACAGAATAATTAAAAAAGATGTGTAGTGGCCATGTTAGCTACAACCAAGAAACTCCACCCACCAGCAGTAGAGTAGGCTTCATCTCTAAGGCATCCCAGTATGGTAACTCTGCAGAGTAAATAAGATGGGAAAGTTTTATGTATAAATATGGAGATTTTACATGTAGAAAGAAAACACTGACTTGGATCAATACCTTTACTTTAGAAAAAAAATGTTCAAGGATGGTACTTTTGGATTCCTTCTCTTAAAAAAGTAAAAGCCACTTTGATTTCAAAATATGTCCTGTTTTTACAATATTCTGCCATGGACTACTGTCCATAAATGCATTACAGTCGCAAATGCTGTGGCCAAAAGTCTTTACCCTTCTGTAGTTGACTGGTGATTTCATATGTTCTAGGATATTTTTATCTTTTGGCATGTTGCTCTATACCATATGGTACAACACACTGACAAGCAAAAAGGGTAGAACTCGTTTAAAATATATACACATATATACACACATATATTTACACATTTATATATTCATACACACATACACTGCATGTATAGTGAAAGAACTTGCATGTATGCCTGCGAAGAAATAAGAGCCAAGTTACACATTCTACACACAGTACTCAGAGTCTCTATACATGTGAAAAAGGTCATTCAAAATCCAAAGCAAGATGAAGAGCTCACTGTAGGTCTGAATGCATTCAAGAGACATATCAGGAACCACTGTGCTTTGCTACATCAAGTAATCTTTGAACCGTCTGTAGCACTTTCTCACACAATATTTAATGCTGGTTTTCTATGTGCAATAGGAACTGCCGTGTTGGCGTGACAGCTTGTATCATACATTTAGGAAGAACTGTTCAAAGGAGAAAAACACTAAACTGTCTTAAATGGATTCCTAGAGGGTGACAATAGTCTTCCCCTCTGATTCCAGGTTGCTTCAACATGGTTTTCCTTTGGAAAACAGTGATTTTAAATCAAACTTTACACGTTTCCAGAAAGATTACACTGTGACTCTCGGCCTGCTCACTAGTCTTTGTATCAAGAAGCAGAGTCCCCTGGGTGGTGGTGGTTGGGGGGGGTGGAGGGGAGCATAGAAGAAAAGTTCCCTAACAACGGTTTGTTAAATTTATACTAAAAATACAGGCAACAAAAGCAAAAATAAATTAGTGAGGTTATATCAAACTAAAAAACTTCTGCATGACAATGAAAACTATCAACAAAATGAAAAGGCAATCTATAAAATGGGAGAAAATATCTACAAACTGTATAGTTGATAAAGCATTAATACCCAAAATCTAAAGGGAACTCCTACAACTCATCAGAAAAAAATAAAATAAATAACCCAATTTAAAAAATGGGCAAAAGAAGTGAATACACAATTTTCCAAAAAAGACATAAAATGGCCAGGTCTATGAAAAGCTGTGCCATGTCACAAATCATCAGGGAAATGCAAATCAAAATCACAACAAGATATCACCTCTTATCTGTCAGGATGGGTGTTATAAAAAAATAAAATAAGTGTTGGTGAGGATGTGAAGAAAATGGAATTCTTGTGCACTATTGGTGGGAATGTAAGTTGGTACAGTCACTATGGAAAACATTATGGAAGTTCCTCAAAAAATTAAAAATAGAACTACCATATGATCCAGCAACTCCACTTCTGGGTATAAAAAAATTTGAAACCAGGATCTCAAAGAGATATCTGCACTCTCCTGTTCATTAAAGTATTATTCACAATAGCTAAGACATGTGGAAGCAACTTAAATGTCCACCCACGTAGAAATGGATTTTTAAAAAGTGTTATGTATATTCAATGGAATATTATTCAACTTTTAAAAAAAATCTCACCATTTGAGAGAATATGGATGAACCTGGAAAACAATATGTTGAGTAAACTACGCCAGATATAGTAGGTCAAATAGTACATGATACCGCTTACATGAAAAATCTAACTAAATTAATCAAACTCAGAAAAAAAAAGTAGTTAACAGGAGTTTAGGGGGGAAGTAAAACAGAGAGATATTCATCAAAGGCTACAAAGTTTCAATTATAGAAGATAAATAAATCCCAGGTACCTGCTGTACAGCATAGTACCTATAGTAATATTGTATTGTATATTAAAAAATTTTTTCTAAGAGGGTTGATATCAAAGGCTACAAAGTTTCAATTATAGAAGATAAATAAATCCTAGGTACCTGCTGTACAGCATAGTACCTATAGTACTATTGTATTGTATATTAAAAAATTTTTTCTAAGAGGGTTGATATTATGTTAAGTATTCATCATCATCATTATCATGAACAAAGAAGATGGGAGGAAACTTTTGCAGGTGATAGATGTAGTTGGGATATAATTTTAGTGATGGTTTCACTGATGTATACTTATCTCATCAAATTGTATATATTAAATATGTATGTCAAAAAAAGGAGGCTATTTTCCATTGCATCTAAATAAAATAGGTCCACAATAACTTCAAATCCTCTGCTGAGCCATTGAGTGGGTACAGAAGCCAGTAAATGGGATCGAGAAAGAGAGGTATTTTCTCACATTGTCCATTAAATATGATTTTCATACAACCTAGTGTAAGAGGAAGATGGCAGGCTAGTCATGCCTCTTTTTTTTAGACAATGTATCCTTTTAAAGTCCAAATGCATATAGTCATAACTTGGTTCAATTTCTACTAGAAATGCTTAAAAGTTGTATTAGATCTTAAGACTTCTATTTTTAGTAACAAGTAAGTGCAAATGTCAGAACACTATTATGAGAAAACTGAAAAAGAATAATAAAAAAGAAGAAAAAGCAGTATTAAATGTTTTTACTTGAAGTTAAACACTACATTTGAACCCTAACTGCATTATATTCTAGTTTTATGATTTTTGAGAATATTATTTAAATAAGACTTACTATTTACCTCTATAAAATTAGGAAAGTTGTTATGAAGGAGGATTCAATAAATTCCATGGAATCTTATCTAATAAAAGACTAATATGCAAAATAACTGTCACATCAAGACACAAGATGGCTGCCTCCATGTGCACACAAGATGGCCACCACAAGATGGCATGCAGGGAGGGCAGTAGTTGTAAATTGGGGGTGACGATGTCAGCAGAGGAGGGCAGTTGGGGGAGACCAGGCCAGTAAAGAAGGGTAGTTGGGGGGAATACAGGCCTGCAAGGGAAGGCAAATGGGGGAAACCAGGTCTGCATGGTAGTGCAGTTGAGAGGGACCAGGCCTGTAGGGGAGGGAAGTTGTGGGTGATCAGGCAAGCAATGAGGGAAGTTAGGGGTGATCGGACTGCCAGAGGAGGGCAGTTTGGGAAGACCAGGTCAGCAAGCAGGCGGGGGGGGAGACAGTTGGAGGGATCAAGCCTGCAGGGGAAGGCAGTTGGGGAGGACCAGGCCTTGCAGGGAAGGGCAGTTGGGGGCACCAGGTCTGCAGGGGAGGATAGTTGGGGGGCACCAGGTCTGCAAGGGAGAGCTGTTGGGGGGGGGGACTAGGCCTGCAGGGGAGGGTAGATGGGGGGGACAAGGCCTGCAGGGGAGGGCACTTGGGGGTGGGGAGACCAGGCCTGCAGAGAAGAGCAGTTGGGAGCTAGCAGTCCTAGATTGGAGAAGGTGCAGGCTGGGCTGAGGGACACTCCCCCCAATGCACAAATTTCATGCACCAGGCCTCTAGTAGTATTATAAAGTGCTTGCCTCTATGTCTAGTAGGCACATTGGAAGTGCTCAGAAATGTTGGCTGTCATTATAACACAGTGGTTCTCAACTTTTTTAATGCCGCAAACCTTCAATACAGTTCCTCATTTTGTGGTGACCCCCCAACCATAAAATTATTTTCATTGCTACTTCATAACTATAATTTTGCTACTGTTATGAATCGTAATGTAAATATCTGTGCTTTCTGATGGTCTTAGGTTCTACAGCAGTGGTTCTCAACTATGGGTCGCAACTGTAGAGCCTAAGACCACTGGAAAACATAGATATTTACATTATGATTCATTAACAGTAGCAAAATTACAGTTATGACGTAGCAACAAAAGTAATTTTATGGTTGGGGGTCACCACAACATAAGGAACTGTATTAGAGGGTCGCAGCATTATAAAGGTTGAGAACCACTGTTATAACAAGTCAAAAGCAATTCTATGCTAGTATTGACTCAATACACAAAAGTATATAAAAGGGTCCAGAATGTTGGAGTAGCTAAACCTAAAGTGGTAACTGTCCATCTTCCAAAGATGTTAATCCTCCACATTCTGCCCCAAAAGGATAGCACCTCTGAAGTACTACGTCAGGACACTAAATTCTCACTGGATATGACTGAACAAAAAGCCACTTGTCTTCCTGGAAAAAGTGGTTTGGGTGTTCATAGTTATAAAGTAAAGCAATGCTTTTCATCAGGGAAACTCTGATTTTCAAACAGAAAACGTGATCTCTTTAATATTTATGATAAATCAGCCTACCATTATTTGTTAAAAGTGTGCAAAGATCAAAATGTGTGTGATCCTATGTGATTAATGCAAACCAGGCTGAGTCCTTGCACAAAGGAGTTCTGACCTGTTAAATAAAGCAGTGTCCACCTACACCAAGGAGGGGAATCATGAGCACAGTTACACAAACCCAATATCTAGACCTGAAAGTTAACAATACATATTTTTAAAATTTGAATTTTCAGAAGCAGGAATTTTAGGAATTGACTGTACTCCAACTGCTATGTTTTTCAGCAAAGTGTACACTAAAGAATAACTGTTGCACCAATATTTTCTCCATTTTAAATATTCATGATAGGTAAGTACTTGCTTATAAAATTTTTACTTTTTAATTAAAACAACAGAAAACTTGATTTAGGTGACATTTGATTTATTATTTTTAATATTTTGATATCGATATCTACAACTCTACAATATCATATTGGAAGTAGATAACAATAACTGCACCAAGCAGTTTACTCATTCATTCATTCATCCTTCTTTCTTATAACAAATATTCTCTGGGATCTACTCAGAGTCTAATATTGTGCTAGGTGCTAAAACTAAAGGAAAGCTCTAAAATTCCCTCTTCATTACTACCAACTATTTAGGATAAAAGTTATGAAGAGAAATGACAAAGAATTTAAATCCTGTTATGGTTGCACCTTTATTAAAATTTCTATTAATTTTTGTATTACCCAATTATAGACTTAATTAATGCTTTCCACTTTCCTAGGGAAAAAAAGATCCTATCCCAAATACCCCTGTGTTGAAAAAAATGCCAAAGCCATAAAAATGAGCACTGTCGCTATAAAAATGCGTGATATAATAGATGTCACCTTCTCTCATTCAGCAAGGTACTTTCTATAATTTTGCCCTTTGCCTTTCACAGAACAGTAACCTGAAGTCATTTCAGTGGGATTTTACTTTGGATAAAGTACAAAAATATTCTCCTTCAAGAAGCTATTAATCTTTCCTCTCTAGCTGATGGTTCTTTCTGCTCTACTTTTTGGGGGAAATCAGTGAAGTACAGCATCCCATTTCCCTAGATCTCTTCAAATCCTAGAGTCTGGAAATATTAGCGGTACCATTTTG
The DNA here is from genome assembly GCA_011751065.1 of Lasiurus cinereus. Classification (NCBI taxonomy): domain Eukaryota; kingdom Metazoa; phylum Chordata; class Mammalia; order Chiroptera; family Vespertilionidae; genus Lasiurus; species Lasiurus cinereus. The sequence continues at coordinate 7,679,776 of JAAGEH010000040.1, forward strand.
TAAAGTATATGATTGTTTAACCACTAGGCTGAACACCTGAAACCAATGCAAAATAATATTGAAAGTAAACTGCAATGAAAATTAAAAATAAAATAATAATAATATATATATATTTTAAATCTTCAGAGTCATCCTCAGTTCTCGCTCCTGTCCATGGGCAGCAGGAAGGAAGAATGCACCAAGACTGGAAAATAAAAAGTTTCCTGACCAAATCACATCTGGATCACAAGGCCTAGAGCCTATGCCTTCTTTTCATAAAGATTCATGGAGTTATTAGCTACATCACAACCATTCAAAACTTACTTGTGAATTGAGGGATAAGAAAGAGAGACACTGATACATAGCCCATGATAATCTGTGAAGCTTGGGACCAAAAACTCTCAAATTATTATATATGGACATAGTAATGAAGGCACTGAGTATTTAAAAATATTACTCTCCATCCTGCTTGTCTCGGGCAATCAGCAAAGTCATCTAAGTCCTAGTCTTTCCCACTCTTTGCCTATTCTTACAAGAGGCAGTATAATTTAATACAGAGAGCATGGGGGATATAGCCATTGTGTTAGCTTTCTATGGCCTCTGTAACAAATTACCACTAATGTATGGCTTAACCAATACAAATTTATTATCTTACTAATGGCCCAGTACACAAAATTCATGCACAGAGGGGGGTTTCCTCAGTCCAACCTGCACCCAGGGATCCCTTGGGAGATATCCTTGTGGGATCAGGCCTAAACCAGCAGCCAGATATCCCTCTCACAATTTTGGACCGTTGGCTCCTAACCACTCACCTGCCTGCCTGCCTGATTGCCACTAACTGCATCAGCCTGCTTGCCTGATTGCCTCTAACCCCTCTGCCTGCCCACCAGATGGCCCCTAACTGTCTCTGCCTGCCTGCCTGCCTGCCTGATTGCCCCTAACTGCCCTCCCCTGCCAGCCTGATCTTGCCCTCAACTGCCCTCACCTGCTAGCCTGATCTTATCCCTGACTGCTCTCCCCTTGCTGTCCTCGTTGCTCCAAACTGCCCTCCCCTGCCAGCCTGACCTCATCCCTAACTGTCCTACCCTATCAACCTGATCTTGCCCCCAAATGCCCTCCCCTGCAGGCCTGATCTAGACCCCAACTGCCCCCCTCTGCCAGCCAATTTGGTTCTGATTGTTCAGTTTCTATGCCAGTTAGCATAAAAAACTCCACCTCCTAGGCAGCCATTGGTTTCTCACACTTGACCCAGATTCAGTTCTGATTGGTCAATTTTTATGCCAGTCGGCATCTCTGGGTCTATCAGTGGGGCCTGATCAGAAAGATGGGGCAGCTCTAGTGGAGGCCCGGATAGAAATGGAGGCATGGCTGCTGGCCAGACTTAGAGAGAAAGAGAGAGGCAAGTGCTGATCAAAAGCTGCCACAGAGGCAATGGATCAGTCCCTGCTTCTCTCTCTGGCCCTGATTCATAGCCCCCTCAGCAGTCAGTGCTGGGGCACCGCACCTGCAGCAGAAGCAGTCAGCACTGGGTTACCACAGCAACCCAACACTAACTGTAGAATTGACTTCCGGTTGATCAAACCTCTGTCATTATTGGTCATTACAATCCAGGGTGTTTATATGTTAGGATGGTTCTGTAGGCCAGAAGTCCAAAATGAGTCTCCCTTGGCTAAAATCAAGGTGTTCGCAGGGCTAGGTTCCTTTCTGGAGGCTCTAAAAGGGAATCTATTTTCTTGTCTTTCGAGCTTCAAGAGGCTGCCCATTTTTTGGCTTTTGGACACTTTAATCCATCCCCAAAGCCTGAAATGGTTGATTGATCCCCTCTCCTGTCCTCCCCCAGTTTTAATTTGTGACTATACTGAGCCCATGAGAATAGTTAAGGATAATCTCACATTTTAAGGTTAGCTGATTAGCAACCTTCCTGCCCTCTGCAACTATAATCCTCTTTGCCACGTAACCCAACATAGTCATAGGTTATTGGTATTAAGTCACAGGTTTGGGCATTAAGGTGTGAACAACTGCAGGATTAAGGACGCTTTATTCTACCACAGCTATAATGGACCTGGAATAAAAACTATTCTACTCCCAAGAACTCTGCAACCTAAGGTAAATTAGGTAATTTCTTATTATGTTAGTCTCTTCTGAAAAATAGCTTAATTATTACTACCTCAACAACCACAATAAAGATTAAATGAGATGATATATACAAAACATCTAAGCACCAGAGCTTGGCATAAAGGAGGGCCCGGACTTTGTAAATTGTGATAAGGAAAACATTCTGAGATATCCTTAATTAAATTGTAGCAGCCCAGAGGATGGAAGGAAGAGGAAGGAGTTAATCAATTAACACCTACAGGGCAAAACCGACAAAAGACTGCTCACACTCCTGAGTATATGATGAAACTTTAAATTAACTTTCTGGTGGCTACTACAGATTGTCTGCAAGAGAAAGGCCACGTGCCACTCACCCCAGGAGCTTCCTCATCTTGTTTTCCCATGAGCTTTCTAGACTGTTGCCCACAACCAATCCAAAGAGCAAACATATCTTCCTTCTGGATTGTGCCCCTATCCTAGAATTGCCCTCACTTCACCTTATTCTGCCCACCTTATCAGTAGCCAATGCAAATTCTTTCAAAACAACGCTCCTCATTCTTCCCCAAACTTGTCCTGTGATTGAGTGCCATCAACTCCAGGATGGTTGAAATGCTGTCCGCTCCACCTAACCATGCAGCTGGTGGTTTAGTCTTCACACCCCTGGACCTGCTCCTTTTATGGTCCAAGAAACTCTGCCTTTTTTTAATTTTCTCTGTATCCCAGGCTATATCAACTCCCATCCAACAGAGACCCCAGAGCTGAGCATCATACATAAAATATGAGAGAAACAACTCTTCATATTCATAAAGAAGGCTGTAATATAAATGTTTGTGTTTTACAAATTAAAATCTTACATAAGTAATTCCTTAGTGATCCGTATTTCAAGGCTGCATCTCACAGTATTTGTTTCTACAGCCACCGGTCTTCTGGCGCTTAGAGTCTGAACTACATAATTAACCATGAATATTACTGTAGAGATTATATTCTGGTCCCTGTTTCTCCAAGTCTGCAATAAACCCTGTTTTTATAAAAAGGCTTTCAGCTATCTTATAATTTTGATCTTCTCTTATCTTCCTCTCAAAAGTCAACATCATTGTGGAGGGAGCTGGATTTTGGATTTGGGTCCATTTTGGCTTCTAGCCATGCTTGTTGTCTTACACTACTACACTGCCTTCCACAAGAGGTTTTATTGTTGGGGAACACCGAGCCACTGATGGCTATACATACACTAATGGCCCTGTATTACTTAAGTAAACACTCCAATATTATATTCTGATGGAGGTAAGAGATTTAGGCTGATCTAGCACAGATTCTAAATTGATTTCTCTTACGTAAATATTTGATAATTGTAAAGGGAAAACAGGATTTATCAGCCGGATATGATTACAACATTGACCAATCCTCATTGCTGATGATATCAGCAATTCTGACCATCTCGTGTAGCATAAATGGTCATTTTAAATGACCCACAAAATAAACAGCCAAGTGTTTGTTTTTCAGAGCTCACATGTTTCCAGAACAACACAACAGGAATGTTCTGGTTGTTCAAGAATTTTTTTTTTCAAGTTACAAAATAATACATTGAAGCAAGTCTGAAATCTGCCTCAAATAGTAACAAGACCAACCCAAACTCTGCAGCTTAATAAGGAGAAGTATGCAGTTAACTGCTTAGTCCTTCAATCAAGAGCCACAGATGTGCCTTGATTAAAGAATCTCCCTATCACCTCCTATTGTCCCACTGTTACATTCAGCAAACCCTTTAGTAGAAAATAACTCGGCTTTCAGCTGCCCGTATCCTTTTCCTAATGGTGGTATGAGATAAGAGGACAAAAGCAAAAAGATCCACTAATGATGGCATCATAGCTCTTCTCATTCTCTAGGCAGCAGTAACTGTGAGGGACCTTCAGCACCAGGGGTCATGTCTGAAAGTACTTAAGTAATCACAAAGAGAAAATAATCCATTTATGTGATACAATGATGTCAACAAATCAACGTTTCCAAACAACTCATTATCAACATAACCTTGGCATCTTACAATTAAAAAAAAAATCACTGAATTTTTACTTTGATTAAAATTTATCTTAACAGCATTTAAATCTTGTTTCTTACCTATTATAGCATTTTGGGGTGTGGAGTTAGGAATGTTGGGGGAACAAGATGCAAGAGGAAAGGAAACCAGCAACTAGGAGAAGGGTCTTTGGAAGTGCCAAAGAAACCTGGTCATGCAACTGCCTTCTTTCTTTTTGTCTTTATTGTTGAAAGTATTATTGAAGTTCTCTTTTTTCCCCTATTGACCCCCTTCACCCAGCACCCACCATTCCCAGGGCCAACTGTCTCCTAAGTGACTTCACACTTTACAAAACGTCTTCACATTTCTCTTGCACTTCGCTTCTCACGTCTGCTTTGTGAGGCAGCTGTTATTGCCATTTTCTAGTTAAGGAAAATGACTCAGACAGTCAAACCTTAACTAGATAGTCAAACCCATCAGTGGTCACAGAGTTCCTGGACGCTTTGAATCTCCTGCTGAGGAAGGGGTTCTCTCTGAGGTAGCCTGGAAAATGTCATTTGGTGAGACATCCTCTTCAGGGCTCAATCTTTGGGGTCTTTTTCTAGTTAAAGACTTTGTTCATCTAGCAGAAATTCAGTTATGTTCTCAAAATCTAGAGTTTTCTCTTACGGCCTCAAGAAGGGTCTGAGGCCTGCTGACACCCTGACGTTAGCCCTACTCTGACCTCCAGCACTGTGTTGTTTTGCACCACTAATTGTTACAGCAGCAATAGGAAACTCATACACATTTTGGTACCTGGAAGTGCCAAATACCTTAAAGTATAGAAGTGGCTTGGGAATTCGGCAATGAGCAGATTCTGGGAGAATTCTGAGGAGGACAACAGAAAAACCCTAGATTGCCTTGAACAGATGGTAAGTATAAATATGAATGTTAACAACTCCCCTAGTGAGGACTCAGGAGTGATGAGTATGGTAAAGAACAGACATATCATCTTAAAGAATACCTATATTGTCATAAGTAGACTGTAAGTAGAAATATTAACTTCAAAGGCACTTCTGGTAAGGGCCCAGATGAAATGAGGAGCATGTTATTGGAAACTGGGAAAAAGAAAGCCCTGTCATACGACTGCAGAAAGCTTAGCTACATTGTGCCCTGAAATTATGTGGAAAGTAACACTTGCAAACAGTGTGAACTTGGATATTCAGTTTCATTGTTTGAGACCTTTTTTTTAAAATATATTTTATTGATGTTTTACAGAGAGGAAGAGAGAGAGATAGAAAGTCAGAAACATCGATGAAAGAGAGACATCGATCAGCCGCCTCCTGCACGCCCCACAGTGGAGATGTGCCCGCAAGCAAGGTACATGCCCCCGACTGGAATCGAACCTGGGACCTTTTAGTCGGCAGGCCGACGCTCTATCCACAGAGCCAAACCGGTCTGGGCTGTTTGAGACCTTTTGTGGCTGTTGGGATGGGGTGAATATATTTTGCATGTATGATGGACATAACAAATCTTTGGAGGTTGGTGGATGTACTGTAGCAGGAAGAATATCCCTTAAAGATGTCTATGTCTTAATCCCCCAAACTGTGAATATGTTACCTTATGTAGCAAAAAGAACTTTGCAGATGTGACTAAATTAAGGACCCGGATATGGAAAGATTATCCTAGATTATATGGATTGGTTCCATGTAATCACACAGGTCCTTATAAGAAAGAGGCAGGAGTGTCAGCATATGAAAAAAAGATTTAAATTTTGGTGGCCTCTAGAAACTGGAGAAGGCAAGAGCCACCAAAAGGAATGTAGCCCTATCAAGATAACCAGCACTCTTCAGAGGAGCATAATGAAGTCCAGAATCTAGAAAGATAGTACTTATAACCAATAGAATGGCCACATTAAATATGAGTGAGGATGTGCAACAACTGGAACTCACATATAGCACTGATGGAAGTGTAAGGAATAGTATAATTACTTTGGAAAAGTGGCAACTTTCCAAAGTGGCTGTGGGCATAAAAGTCATTACCCTATTTCCCCAAAACAATTGAGAACTAACCTAGATCATACACATATATACATACTATTGGCTCGGTGCATGAAATTTGTGCACATTAAAAGAGGAATTAGAGGAAATAATTTAATATTGCTATTTGCCCTTTCTCTATAATAAAAGTGTCAGAGATGAAAGAAAATTAGTAAAATGTGTATGAAAACCTTCCTCCTGTCAGAGTCTGGGGCTCACCATGGGACCCAGAGTCAAGTCCCTGCCCACTCACATGCACCTCAAAATCACATGAGACCCAACCTGGCTGCCCCTCCCCCCCTCCTAGGGCTAGATCCAGACCCGGCCAGTCCCACTTTTGTCAAGCCCTGCCAGGAAGGGGGCATACCCTCAGGTCCCTTGGCCTGGCACCAGGATGGGGGGCATGGCCTGAGGTCCCCCAGCCCAATCCGGGTTAGAGGGCATGCCTTGAGGTCCTCCATCAAGCCCTGTTAGGAGGGGGACACAGCTTGAGACCCCGTCAAGCCCCGCTGGGTGGGGGGCATGGCCTGAGGCCCCCCCCATCAAGCCCTGCCATGGCCTGAGCCCCCCCCCCATCAAACCCTCCAGGGGGGTGCAGCCTGAGTTCCCCCAACCCAGCACTGGCAGTGCACCTTGAGGTCTCCTGTCAAGCCTTGCTGGATAGGGGCACGGCCTGAGGTCCCCCAGCCTGATGCTGGGGCAGGGGGAGCAGCCTGAGGTCCCCTAGCCCAGCACCAGGATGGGAAGTGCACCTCAGGTCCCCTGGCCTGAAGCCCAGGTGGAGGGCACAGCCTGAGGTCCCCTGTCAAGCCCACAGGAGCAGGGGAAGGATGTAGCCTCAGGTTCCTGCTGATTACTTGTTAAAGCTCTTTATGGTAACTCGGCCTCGGCTGTGGGTGCAGCCATCTTTGTGACGGAGTGATGGTCAATTAGCATATTCTCTATTAGATAGGATACTAAAGGCCCGGTGCATAAATTCGTGCCTCAGCCCAGCTTGTGCCTTCTCACAGTCTGGAAACCCTTGGGGGATGTCCAAATGACCACTTAGGCCTGTTCCCTGCTGGCCATCAGTCGGACATCCTTAGTGCTGCTAGCCAGCCATGAGCCCAGCTTCTGGCTGAGCAGCACTCCCGCTGTGGGACCACATTTACCACCAGGGGGCAACTCCTGTGTTGAGTGTCTGCCCCCTGGTGGTCAGTGCACATCATTGGGACCGGTTGTTCTGCTGTTCAGTTGATTTGCATATTAGCCTTTTATTATATAGGATATATAGTTGTGCATATAGAGATACATATAAGTGTGTGTATCTATACTTACATACACATAATTTGTATGAATGTGGGTGTGTATGATATCTAACCACAGAGTAGTTATTACTATCCTATAAAACACGCCTGCTTGTTTTCCAAGAGCTATGAAGAACCTGGTAGAAAAGGAAAATAATCCGGTAAAAACGGAAAGTAGAATGATTTCAAAACGAATACTTTTATTTTGAACTTCTGACCTACTTCCACATTTCAAATCACATAAAGAAGCGACCCACTTCTGGGGTTTGTTTTGTTCTAATAAAAATAATAGAGCAGATGCATAAAACTCACACTGTGAACTCATTTAGTACTCACCAGAATCCCAGGGGGTACTATTATTTTTTTTCCCCCAGATGAGGTCCAGTGAGGTAAACTGAGGCACAGAGAGACACCCGGAGTTATTCTTCATCCCATGCACTTTCCTAAAGCACGCCCCTTTCCACGGAATGAAATGTAAGAAAAGTTCCCTCCCCAAAGGATCTATGAATTCTAGGCCCCAAGTATCAACAGGCTGTAACAAGGCGCGGGGATGTGGGAGGCGGCGTGACGCATAATGTGTAACCCAAGCCTGGGGCTCATACAACCTGCGCGAACAGCAAATCCACTTCGGTCCCCACGCTTTCATCTGCGCGCGAACGTGCAGGAGGGAGACATAAAGAGCCTTTGTCATGACCCAGGGTCCCCACAGACCTCGGCGCCCCCATAAGTGCTGGCTTTCTGCCCCCTGGACCGCGGAGGGGGCTGTCTGGGCCACCGGGGTGGCGCGCAGTCCCGGGGCCAGGGCGCATGCGTGGCCGGGCCGCGGGGCCGCGCGGGGAGGTCGCGGGGCGCCTACCTGGTGCGCCGGCCGCGCAGGCACAGGACCAGGAGCAGCAGGGCCGCGGCCAGGGCCAGGCCCGCGGGGCTGAGCAGCGGCTGCAGCCAGGGCTCCAGCGGGAGGCGTCCCATGCCCGCCGCCGTCACGTCCTCCGCCGTCCGGGTCCGCGGCCGGTGGGTGAGCTGCTTACTCTCTGCGAGCGGCGCGGTGCGCGCGGCGGCGGCGGCGGCGACTCGGCAGCTCGCGAGGTTCCGGGCTGCGCCCCCGCCCGCGGTCCGGCCCGAGCGGCTGCCGGCCCTCGGCGCTGCCCGGAGTGTCACGGCGGGGCCCGGAGCCTGGGTCCTAAAGTTCCCGACTCCCCTCCCCCGCACAGCTCCCACCCCCGCGCGCCGCCCCGCTCCCAGACCGTCTCCTGGAAAACGGGGCGGGAAGAGGAGCCCCAGAGGGGGAAGGGGTTGGGATTTCCCGAGAGCCGGCCTCAGAGGGCTCGGCGGGGGCGCCGGGGGCGCGGGAGGGGGGCGGCGTGGTTCCCCGTCCCGTAGCCCGCGCCCCTCAGGAGCGACCCTGCTTTGCCCCCGAAGAGGATGTGCCTGTGCCCGCCTCGCTCCGGCCCCACTCAGGGTATCACTTAGGGCCCCGGAGCCCGGCCGGCGGGCGGCAGAGACCCGCAGGGTGCGCTGCCAGGCGCCTGCCTGGCCACCCGGCACCTCCTCTCCCTTTACCCTGAGGGCCTACTGTGTGCTCAGAGCGGGGAGACGGAGACCAGGAATACACACAGCAGCCCCGGTGATGCACACCGGCCGGGAGGGAGAAGACAGAAGCAACCAGCTCACTGCAGAACAACGCGGAGGGCCAGCCCAGAAGAGGTGCAAACCCCGCAGGTCGTACTCAGAAGGAAAAAGGGAGACACTTGTAAAAGAAGGGAGAAACTTTCCCTGCCTTTTCACACGTGTTTATTCACCCTCCACGCCAAGCTTGTGATGTGTTTTTTAGCGTCGTTTTAGAGAACTTAGGTTGATTTACTAAATAAAAAATAGTAATAACCATTCTAACCAAGGCTATTCCAGACAGTCGTGTGTGTGTGTGTGTGTGTGTGTGTGTGTGTGTTTCTTCCTTTTTGCAGCATTTTTTTGCAAAGGTTCTCTAAACTATCATCACTTCAGAAATGGCCTCCATACCTTTGACCTTTCCAGCTATCCTCTCCCTGGCCACCTCCTTACAACACAGACCTATTCTGCTTTGACCGTTCAAAATGCTTAATGGTTGTCTTTGTGATAAAGTCATCAATCTTCACTCTGCAATGAGAAGCCCTCCACAGCCCTCTCTTCATGGAACAACTCCCATGGCTAGTACAGTTCCATATACACTAAAGCCTGAGCCAATATGTCCTGCACAGTCAGCCCTTTCACGACTTACTATATTCATTCTGCCTGAAAACTTTTCCTCTCTTCTCCAAATACTAAAATTCTAGCTACCTCTCAAGGCCCAGCTCAAATCCCCTTTCCTTCTAGAAATGACCCCTAGCTTTTCTTTGGTAATTTATCTTTTTCTCCTCCATACTTTTAATACTGTCTCTACTTTTCACCCCAGTAAATTGTCCCACTGTCTGCCTTTCCTTCAGGCTGTAGCAGGTGCAAACCATCTCTTAGACAACCATGTCTGCACCCACTCTCTATCCACAACCCCCTCATCCCATATCCGCAAAGAACATAGTTGGAGGGACTTTGCCTCTGCCTGGCTCTTAGTCTTAGCTCCAGAACTGAATTACTGCTATGTTGCTGTCCTTGGCCTTAAAGCTGTGAAGGGCTGAGCCACCACTGGAACCCTAATGTTTTTAAGTATCTTCATCTCTGGCTTATTTCACTGTCCTTCTAAAGCCTCTCCTTCCTCCTGTTGTAGATTCAGTTTTCCAGGAAATATGATAAAGTACAGCGAACCAATAGCTATTTTTGTCTCCTCCAAAAGAAAGCAAATTGTTCTCCATCACTGCTTGGCCAGCAGAGCTCATTCACAGGATGTTGTGCATGCTGTCCATTTCTGTAACCACGGCAGCAAGCCCCTCTTGCTGATTTTCACAAGAAGCCTCAACTTCCATAATTTTATTTTCCATTTGATCACCTGGAAGACTTCTCTGTTTGAAAATATAGGTAAAAATATCAAGAATCAATCAATTTTTGGAACATTTACTAAGTGCTAAACATTGTTTTTTTATTAAGCAATAACAGCAAACCCCTGCAGTTAAACACACTGTCACTTGGAAGTGCAACGGAGAAGATTTGGTTAACAACTGTGTCATATCCCTATGGCATCTGCATAGTACCTTACTTAGAAGATTATGGTATATGCTTAATACTTTCTGAATATGTTTTTCTTGTGTTTTCATTTCCATTCAAATGATCCTTCATTCTGTAAACTGACCTGGTTGAAATAAAATCTGAAGACATCTTTTATTCCTCTTTTGTATCAATATATTCAACCCAGTTCAGTTTATTTTACCTCATACACATGCCTTGATCCACATCACTTCTCTGATGGAGACGACTCATTGACCCTCCATATCTACTTTCTCCTTCCTCCTCAGGAATAGCTCTCAATTTTTAGCTGAGAATGCAGCTGTCCATTATAAATACTGCTTTCCCAGCCTTCCTTATAGTTAATGTGACCATGTGACTAAATTCTAACTAGTAGGCCAAGTGTAAGTTATTACTCTAGGAAAGTACCCTGAACAGGAATGGACAGGCCCTTTGCTGCCTTAACGTTTTCCTGCTGATTAGATTGAGGACTATATGTCTGAAACTCAAGTGGCCCTATAAGTAAGTATGTCCCAAATACTGCATTTAGTATTATTTTTGTTTACACAAGAATCAAAATTAACGGCGGGTTCTTTCATTTTATATGCTAAATCTGGCAACTCTTAATTCCAACACAAGGCTTCATAAGGCATAGAGACAAAGCAACTATAAAATTCTAACTGCCCAACTGTCCACTTCAGAAACCAGCCGCAAATTGTTCCTTCAACATTACGCTCCAGTGTTACTATCTTGTGTACCTAACTAGTCCAGGGCCAACAGTCAGACCTAAGAGAGTTATGGGTTAGCCCTTCACTCCAAGGTATCCAACCAAATGTGGACATGAATCAGTACAGATAGCAACTGGCCTTTCTTCAGACAATCCTGACTTGGAGACATACGGAGATAGATAAATATAAGAGAAAAACAGAATTGAAAGCTGAGGGAATAAAGGTAGAGGATGATACACCGGAGTCTCTAAAGTGTAAGCTGTGAACTCCAGATGATGGGTCACACTTCACCAGCTTAGGTGACCCTCATCTACCAGGTGGTTGGAGCTGTCAGTCTCTGTGTCTGTTCTCTCTCTCATCAATGATTAGAGCTCGAATTCTGGCCCTGCAATGCTCTCTATCTAGTATTTGCTCTTTTCTTGCCTTCTTATTAGGGTCTTTCTCAGCATCAACAATATCTGACAGAAATTAGGGATAGAAAAGAAGACAGGTCTTTAAAAGAAAATTGTCCTCTCAACAGCTCTCTCAAGAAATACTTTCTTCTTGACACTCCTATGGCTATCCTGATTGTACTCTTAATTCTTTGATTGTTTCTTAATCTCTCTGGCCAGTTCTTTCTCTACTTGATCAGTAAATGTCAAAGGGTTTGATCCTAGGTGTTTGATCCCAGGCATATTTTAATTATTAACATTTTATTTAAAAACAATGTTCTTTTCAACTTATCTATGCAATACCATATAAATACTATAGTGACTTAATGCCCACAATCATCAATCTTTATAAAAACCATGAATAAGCTCTTCTTTAAATTTTATAGTTTCTTCTTGAACTCATATTTCCATTCCATTTCTCTCACAAACTTTTATTCTAACATAATTTTTATGCTTGAAGATATTTTATTGATAACATTTTATCTTTCTGCTATAAAAATATGTATATAAATTGAAATTTGTTTTTTATATTCTTTATGACCAGATGACCTAAGTGTTATTTTTTCCTTCATCTGAATTAAATTATCATTACCATTATTATTGGCACATTTTTTTTTATCAAAGAAACTGAAATACAGTGGTACCTCGAGATACGAGTGCCCTAACATACGAGATTTTTGAGATAGGAGCCGTCAAGCGAGCGATTTTTGCTTTGAAATACGAGCAACATTTGAGATAGGAGTAATCCTGCGGATCTGCCGGCTGCACACGACCCACCAGTTTATCGCGACTCCAGTGTCTCACAGTTTCCCACTCCTCAAGGTTATGGAACGAATTAAACTCATATCTCGAGGTACCACTGTATATTACAGACGTTGGTAAAAAGTAACATTTAATTAGAAATGCACATTTAAATATGTATAGGAATGGCTATGCATACGTAATGCTCTTCTCTAACAATGAGAAACTTGGATCCCATCACCCTCAATACATTTACTTACTTGATGTATCCCATCTATATGTGGACCCTCCCTTCACCACCACCAGCATTGCCCCATTCCCACAACCTCCTCTCACCTATTCTCTCTGACATCTGACATATGGCCCTCCTTTACCCAGGGCTCAGCTTGCATTTCTACTTCCCCTCTTTGTGTTATTTTGCTGTGCCTCAGCTACTGACTTTTGGACTAAATTATTCTGAAAGGAAATGAGATACGGAGGGAAAAGAAAGCATGTGCTTTTACAAATCTTAACTCTTTTAATTCTGATGTGGAATAGATAGATGATAGATAGATAGATAGATAGATAGATAGATAGATAGATAGATAGATGATAGATAGATGATAGAAAGGAAGGACACAGTCTATAAGTCTCTCACCTAGATGAAATAACCCACAATGCCCTCTAGTATTTGCTCTGACAATTTCTTTGACATAAATTAGGGAGGGAAAATAAGATATGTCTTTAAAAGAAAAATGTCACTATTCTAATCTAACTCTACAAATATATCTGATTTCAAAATATTCCAACACAGATAAAATACCCCTATTTCTAATGAACTACTTTATCTAAAACAGAAAAATGATGAGAAAGTGAAAGACAAAAGCCTTATCAAAAGTTTATGGTAACTTGGTAAAAGAAGCTTTAGACACTTTTTGATAAAAGTTGGGGTGGATGAAACACAATCCTTTCTTTTGTAATATAAGGGAACTTTTCACTGTGAGAAGGGAAAATGGGAAAGTTACATTAATTCCTTGACCACAGGCAGATCAGTTTTAGCAAAAAGTACAAGTTGAGGATATGAAAAATGAATTTTCTTAAAATTTTCACTGCCTACAAAGATTTTGATTTTGAAACACCTTCATGAATCCTTAGAGGCACTTGCACCAAATTTGCTAATTATTGGCCTGTGTGCTTGTCTTAGCAATATGGTACTAATAACACAATGCCATAGACTGAGCAGCTTATAAATAATAGAAATTCACAACTCACAATTCTCAAGGCTAAAAATTTGAGATCAGGGTACCAGCATGGTCAGATTCTGGGAAGAGCCCTCTTTTGAGTTTCAGACTGCTGAATTCTTATTATATCCTCACATGGTGGAAAGAGTATCTCTGGCATTTTCTTAGAAGAGCACTAATCTCTTGACTGAATTACCTCCCAAAACCCCACCTTCAAATACCATCATATTGGAGATTAGATTTCAACACATGAATTGGGGCAGGGGGATCCAAAGATTAGTTATAATGGTGTTCAAGAAAAATGAAATTGCCAATAAATTTTAGTAAATTGGAGGCTGTGAAAAAATATAATTCATACAGATAAGCCAATAATGTGCACAAGTAAGAAAAAAAAGATGTTAAAATGTCATTAGTGGGAATGAGTAGGCATTAGGCATAAATTACACTTGACTTCTATAAAATAGAACATATAATGGAAACTACAAAAATTTCTGTAAAAATTTTTGCCTCTTAAAACACAACTTTTCATGTTAATATTCAATGCATGTCTGTCATATTATTTTAGATGTTTAGTGAAAATTACCTCAACTATTTAGACTTAAGATGTAAAGTACTCTATACATCTTAAAGGCAGGAAGTATTTTTAGGAGTTGGGATATACTTATTTACTCACTAGAGGACTAGTGCATGAAATTCATGCACAGGGAGGGTATGTCCCTCAGTCAAGCCTGTCGCCTCTCCAATCTGGGACCCCTATCGGGATCAGGCCTAAACGGGCAGTGAGACATCCCTCTCACAAGTCAGGACTGCTGGTTCCCAACTGCTCGCCTGCCTACCTTCCTGATTGCCCCTAATCACTTCTGCCTGCCAGCCTGATCACCCCTAACCACTCCCCTACCAGCTTGATTGATACCTAACTGCTCCCTGCCAGCCGGATTGCCCCTAACTACCCTCCCCTGCCAGTCTGGTCACCCCTAACTGTCCTCCCCTGAAGGCCTGGTCATCCCTAACTGCCCTCCCCTGCAGGCCTGGTCACCCCTAATTGCCCTCCCCTGTAGTCTTGGTCCCCCTCAACTGTCCTCCCCTGCAGGCCTGGTACCCCCACCAACTGCTCTTGCCTGCAGGCCTGGGTCCCCCCCAATGCCCTTCCCTGTAGGCCCAGTTGCCCCCAACTTGCCTTTTCTTCTATCCTGGTCACCACTAACTGCCCTCCCATGCAGGCCTGGTCCCTCCCAACTGCCTTCCCCTGCTGGCCATCTTATAGCGGCCATCTTGTGTCACATCGAGGCAACCATCTTTGACCACATGGGGGCAGCCATCTTGTGTGTTGGAGTTATGGCCAATTTGCATATTACTCTTTTATTGGATAGGAGGTTTCATCATTTGGCAAATAGTTGCCAAATTCATTGTAGAGACAAATAGTGAGATAAATTAGGTGAAGACACTATCTAGAATCTTTTTATTGAAAGCAAAAGTAACCATAATTTAAGCAAGAAAATGGAATTCACTTTCAGAATTATAGCTGAGCTTGCCAAAGTGAAAGACAGAATCTAGGATATGTATGCCTTTCAGCCTCAGGAACCTGAGAACCCAGTTTTTGAAATGAAATTACTTTAATAGATCAGCCAGCCACAAGCGCCTTCTTCCTCTATGGATATTTGTTCTAATTTAAATCCCTGAGGGCATGAACATGGTTGATGTTGCTTGAGTCCTTTTTCCATTTCTGGGAATAGTTGTGTGACTGTTATTGGTAGTTCCACCAAAATCACAAAGAATGAAGTTCCTTAAAGATTAAAAAGGAGGGAGTGTAGGGTTTATACTGGAAGGAAAAGAGAAAGTATATTTGGGGTAGAGATGTCCACTTCAGTTTTCAACCAAGAACCAAAATCTGTATCTGATTCATATCCTATCTAATAAAACAGTAATATGCAAATTGACTGCACCTCTGCCACACCCGCCCACCACGCCCACCAGCCAATCAGAGTGAGTATGCAAATTAACCCAACCAAGATGGCTACGGTCACAGAGAGAGCAGAAGGGAGGCTTGGGTTGCCCCTGGCGATGGATGAAGCCAAGCTTTCCATACACCCTGGTGGGCCCAGGCCTCTGCTTAAGGCAACAAAGTTTCTATGGCTGTGTGAGCAGAAGGCTTGGCTCCACACCAGGCTACAAAGTTTCAAATGTAGAAAATAAATAAATCCCAAATACCAGGGCCTCCACTTGGGTCACCAGGGGACATGGCCAGCCTGCAAACTACCATAAGCCCCTTGCACAGGCCACCTCATGCCCCAAGGGAACACCCACTCTGATCCGGGACACCCTGCAGGGCAAACCAGCTGGCCCCCACCCATGCCCCAAGCCTCTATCCTCTCTAATAAAAGAGTAATATACAGATTGACCATCACTCCAACTCACAAAGTGACTGCCCGCATGTGGTCAAAAGATCCTGCCCCCATGTGGACACAAGATGGACAGCAGAGGAGGGCAGTTGGCAGGAACCAGGCCTGCAAGGGAGGGCAGTTGTGGGTGATCAGGCCAGCAGGGAGGAGGGGGGGCAGTTGGAGGGACCAGGCCTGCAAGGGAGATCAGTTGGGGGTGATCAAGCCTGCAGGGAAGGGCAGTTAGAGGTGACTGGGCCTACAGGGAAGGGCAGTTGGGGGAGACCCAGGCCTGCAGGAGAGGGCAGTTAGGGGCAAACAGACAGGCAGGGAAGCAGTTAGGCATCAATCAGGCTGTCAGGGGAGTGGTTAGGGGGTTCAGGCTGGCAGGCAGAAACAGTTAGGAGCAATCAGGAAGGCAGGCAGGTGAGCAGTTTGGAGCCAGCAGTCCTGATTGTGAGAGGGATGTCTGACTGGCCGTTTAGACCTGATTCAACCTGGATCCTACCTGGATCGGACCTAAACTGGCAGTCGGACATTCCTCAAGGGGTCCCAGATTGGAGAGGGAGCAGGCTGGGCTGAAGGAAAACCCCCTACCCCCTGCCCCATGCACGAATTCTGTGCATGGGGTCTCTAGTTCTTATATAAAAGCCAGTTTATTCGTTTACATTTTAGAATTGCTTCAGTTCCTCACCCTGCCCCTCCCCTTTTCCCTCTTCTGGTCTTTTCTCCTGCTACTTCTCTATCTTTCTTTCATATCCATCCATATTGTTCAGCCTTTTTAAGAGGACTCTTAATCATCCTTATGTAATTTTTTTAAAGTCAATGTTGCAATGTTTTTATAATTTTAATTAAAATAGACCTATAATAACTTACAGCTTTAAAAATGTTTTCATACATACAAACATTTGCTATACAATGCACACCATGAATGCTATTCTCTTTGTGAAGCACATTACATGGAGAAGCAGCTCAATCACCAACCAGTGCCTGCAATTTGTAGCATCTACACTTGTGGCCTAGTAACATCTAGGGTGAAGGAAGTGCTCCATAGGAACTGTGAAGGTTTACAAAAGGAAGGATGGCCCAAGGAAACAGTTGGATCCGGCATGTAAAACACTATTTTCCTTTTAATGCACCCTCTGGTTATATAGTACATTTTATCTTGATGCCATTTTCAAAATTCTGTGGGGTTTTTTTTTGTTGTTGTTGTTGTTCTATTAATTACCATTTTAATAAATCAGTAGGCTCATTAATGAAACCTTTGCACTGATTCTTTATTTTCAGTATTTATCAATAAAACATTTCAAATATAACTGATACTACATTTTTTTGGTTCGAGGTTCATATTTAAAATCATTGTTTGTTTTCTCTGTCCATGAGATCTTAATATGCACAGCATGTCTCTCCTGAGTAGCGGCCAAATTTCCCTCAGGCTGGACTTTTAACTACCGGTGGCAGCCCGTCTGGACCTGCAGTCACATGGGCATTTGGGCATGCTTCAGTTTCAGCTTCTCTAGCAGACGCCTGTCCTTGGTGGTCAGCTGTCCCGCACATTGTGCATCAGTCTCAGGTCTCCTTGACAGAACATGCCTCTCCTGAGTGTCCACAAATAGCCATCCTTTCCACATGGCCTTTGGGCTCACTTTGAATTCTCATTTTTGTTTTCAGGCTTTTGATGATGTGGAACTAAGATTTGCTAATTTTTGAGCTTGCCTTTTATCTGATACAATTTCTCATGCCCATTGCCAAAAGAATATTTAAATTAATTATGTTAGAAAATTCATGAACATTTGGAGTCCTCTTTATTTAAAACAAATCTTTTTTTTCAAAATACAAACAATATAACTAATTGAAATCTTTAAAATGCTCTCTCAACCCTATATGTAATTCGTGTAATCATATGTAGTATATAATTTATATTTTAAATTAGACCACTGCAAACATACTCTCAAAATCTCATAAAAAATCCATCTTCTTTTTTATCGGATATAGTTTAAAAGAGTTAAAAAGAAAGAACCTTGATTTATAGAAATTAACATCTTACTGATGAAACACAACGGACAGTTTCCAAGTTCTTGCTGAACCTGCTGAGTTCTATGTGCACTGGAATAGATAGGGTATTGCTGGGTATTTCTTTGGTAAAGTCAACCTCTCTCCCCCACTTTCTATTACCCAATATTCCCAGAGGATTCCAGGGTAGCTGAAAGGCTCAGAGCATAGCTGTAAATATAGTTATGGTGACAAAGAAATACTTGGAAGTTATTCTGCTTCAAGGGCAATGCTTGATTTTTATGAAAAGTGAGGTGTGCCAAAAAAAATTGCTTGAATTTCCGGGATTTTGCCTAAATTTATTTGTTGATATCTTATAAAAATAATTAAGAATGTTTTGCTCATTTTCCTCATTTTGGTGAAATCCTGCACTAATGTCAATTTTTTAAAAAAAACTCAATTCTGCCAACATCCTGGTTTTAGCTCAATGAGATAATAATAAAGTAATAAATTTGCATTATTTTAAGTCACTGACCTTGTGACAGTTTGTTAAAGCAGCAATAGAAAAGTGATAAAGTTTTATGTCATTTTCACTTTTCTTCTCTCATTTTGATCCCAGGTTCTGTTTACTCTATATTCAAATTCCTTAGGCCCAGATTCCTCTATGAATGCTCCCCATACTACCCTATGGGATCCTCCATGATCTTATGCACAAGTAAGCACTTTTTCCTCTTTCACTCCTACACATAATTGGTCCTCATCTTCTCCCTAAGATGATGCTTTATAACTTTATCAAAGCATCTCTATCTAACACAGAAGAATGTTTACTTTGCATGTTATCTGCTGCTGGCCTTGAACCTGCCAGTTGTAACAATGATAGTTTTTTCAATCTTTAACTTCAAAACCAAGAAAAAGTTTAATGCCATTAATATAATGTTTTAAATACCTTAACTCAAGTGATTTTCTTCCTCCACCTGCCTTTATGAGGAAAACGGATGCCCCTTGAAGGTGTGTCTTGTTCATCTTGGGTCTCCCTTTCCTCCTGGTACAACATCTGAATTTCTTTGGGGATACTCAGACTTAAAAAGCCAGGATTTAAGTCTGAGTACCACCTGGATCTTCTTGGGGGCATTACTTTTATTAATCAGGAAACTGCACGAAAGTCATTGTTCTGTCATTGCCCCCAGGCATGAATCTAGGCAGGTCCTGAAATGGTCACTAGGTCTAGACAGGACAGGAAGGCATTTCATTCAGAAGAAGGGATGTTGGGAGATTAGAACCCTTGTGTAGAAGGGCAGGCTTGCCCTGACCTGCGTGGTCCAGCAGTTAGAATGTTGGCCCATACACCAAAGGGTCATGGGTTCGATTTCTGGTCAAAGGCATATACCTGGGTTGGGGTGCATGAGAGAAGCAACCAATCAATATATCTATCTATCTCACATTGATGTTTCTCTCTCTCTCTCTCCCTCTTTCCCCGCCTCCCTCCCTTTGTCCCTTTCTCTCACTCTAAAAATCAATGGAAAAAGTATTCACAGTGAGGATTAACAAAAAAAAGGGAGGTGGGGGCAGATTCAACAGAAACTAGAGTCTGGGAGGTGGTGGGCAAAGGAGTAGAGAGGGGGCGTTGAAAAATTTGAGCTCTGCAAGGTTAGGTAGTGTGAGTGCTGTTTGGTCACAGGTGTGACCAATAATACATAGGGAAATTTATGTGGAGGAATAAGTTTACTAAAGAGCTAATGTTTGAGGCTGCTATGAAGAAAGATCAGTGTGCAATAGTTAGCCCATATATTGAAGGAAAATTAAGTTTGATTTTAGCCAATTGGTGACAGCCTCTTTCTCAACCTGTCAGTTGCATGAAATCATTTCATTAACTCTAAGTCCCTATTGTGTATTGCAGTTTTGCCCCAAGTTATCTTCTTTTTAATTTCTCAACTTTGCCTATCCTATAAAATACAAATTGTCCTCTTGACCAGGAGTTGGACCAGAGTTCAACCAGGGGCAGAGCCAGCCAGCCAACCACCTGAAGTCCCTCCCCCTGGTCAGCCCTGCCCCCTATTCTCCCCTCCCACCTGTATCAGGAGCAAGGCCAGCCCACAAACCATCCATGGACCCTTCCCCTGGCCAGCCCAGTCAGATCACCCCATCAGAGCCAGCCAGCCAGATCCGACCCATGCACAAATTCATGCACCAGGCATCTAGTCTTCATACAATAAGGAAGTTACAAGAATAAGACAGGAAATCCAACCCTTTGAAAATAAATCAATACCAAAACAACTCATCTCCATTTGGTACTCAAACATTTGGAAACAACCATTTGGAAGCAAATATACCCAGCTTATTGAAAAGTGGTAAATCAATAAGGTGCAAACAGTAAAGGGTTTAATTTTTTCTCCAATCACTGCGTTCAACAGGACTGCTGTGAAACTCTTTCAAGTCTTTTAATGACATTTGCCACAAACTTTATAGTCATGTCACTTCAAGGCCTAAAAATTCTAAACCAGTGTAATCCAATTTACATGCAATTTTATGCAGCACCCCTTTCTCCAGGGTCTAGCAGGCTTCCATGGAGGGACATGACTGGGGAGGGGCAAAGTCTGCCTCTGGGATACCTCTTCTTTACTCCTCCTGCACCCACCCCTACCTACAGTTCTTTACTTCTCCCTAGTGTTGATTCAGGAAAAGGGTGGGACTGGTGGAAAGCACACATGTATCCTGTGACTCTGGTATTGTACTCTTCATCCAACCAGGGACGTCACAGAGGAGCCATCAGTATCCTTTGTGTGGAAAATGTCTCATTCTCCTGTGAGGCTCTTGTGTGAGTCTCTCTGAGGGGCGGGGGAAGAGGACGACTGGACAAAGTCTCCTTGCTGTCCAGCTCCTGGGCAGAAGATGTTTTCTGGGAGGACCTCTGTCCTCTCATCCCCCTTCCCTACTAGTTCAGCAATAGATTTTCCTCCTATAAATCTTTCTCTCTCTTAGATCAGATGGGAGACTTATAAGATGGACCTAGCATGGCACCTGAGCTGTGGCAATTTGACAAACTAGGAAGTCAAACACCCTTGTCAAACCAAGGTGTGTTAGTGCAAGCTGTTTCATTTTTTCCATTTCCCAGGTCTCTCTCTCTCTATGTCATTACCCTCATAAAGAAACATAATGGCCGATCAGTTGGGGGATGAGCTCTGAGTCTTCTCTCTGCAAGTTTCCCAAATTTCTATGATTGATTTTCTTGGCACCCTATTTAGAGAAGAGGACACACTCTCCTCCTCTCTCCCACAAGAAATGGGATGGAAACTAAAGCAGCTGTCCTGCTGGACACTTCCTTCCTGTCCCACTCACCTTCAGTTTACAAGGACTGGGGAGAGGGGTTCTGGGGTGATAGGTGTAACAAGGCCAGTTTGGTCACCCCAAACAAGGTTGGGAAGAGGGCAACCTGGTCCCCCAACTCTTTGATACTAGATTGTTGGCATCTTTGTCCTCAGCTTTTGTTCCCAATGTTTAATATCAAGGTTATAGAAAACGTTTCTTCAAATGTCCTGATATAGGAATACAAGAAGATATACATGCATGGATACAATAATTGTCATAGGTTGGGCTCTCTAGAAGCAGATGCTTAGATGCAGTTTTGGGTGCAAGTTGTTTTTTAGATATCAACACCTAACAAGGAAGGGGGAGGAAGCAGATTGGGCAGAAGAAGAAATCCAACTGCCGTATTACACTGATAAAGTCATTGTCAACCAATTTGGAACTCTGAATTACAGATCCACCATCAGAGTGTCCCTAGTTGAGTCAAAATGTCCAGGCCTTTATATGACTACCTCACATAGTCACTGTGTGTGGACAACCTGGGTAGAGGGGTACTCTTGGGAGAGGCCCTCTCTGCAGCTGAGGCAGATTTTGGAGGGGCTGAGACCTGCAGCGTGGGTCATTGACAGCACTCCCTGAAGTTTGTATCTGCCACAATAAGCAACTAAAACTCTCCTTCCCTGCCTAAATTCTCCTGCTATGTGTATAAAGGACCATAAGGCAAAATTTTTTTACTATGATGCCTTCTCTAATGATTTATGGAAAAGTAAATTTATAAGTTAAGCATGGTAAGAAGTTAAGAAGGAAAGAATATGGTTAGAGTGACTGGGGAGAAGTTTGCCTCAAAACCTAAAATGGCAAAGTAAAATAGTCACAGTATATTCTTTGAAAAATGCACAGTTACTCAAATGTAAATAAACATCCCATAGCACACTCTTATGACTTCTGGAAACAATTAGTCTTCCAGAGCATGACCAGCAATCATGAAAGTGATGAAACTCATCTTCACACAAGTCTTCCAGTGGTGGCCACTGGGGAATCATAAAATGAGCATCTTTTTTAGTAGGCCGCCTCATCCTAATCAGTTGGAATGCAGATCCCTGCCAAGTGAGACTGAGGAGGAAGGTAAAAGGCTGTTTGTTTATAGCATGCTGATGATCAAGCAGAAGGATTTATGTGGCTTGTGCAAGAACAGCAAGTGACTTTCGTGGATTTCTTCCTTGGGTTTTACCCAATCCCCCCAAACTGGATGATCAGTAGAGGAAGACTTTTTAGAACAAAAATATTTCAGTCTTTTTCAATGTGATTTTTTAATCGCAATCATTCTATGTAGATTTGACTAAATGTCCTGGTGCGACATGCCATTATATACTGTATATTTGAACTGCTCATAGAATCGCTTGGTGTTTAAACACATCTTGTACATGCGTGGATAAAATGAAATACATATGAGAACTGTCTGATGATTCTTATTTTTATGTTTGTCTTCTGAGCATCTTCAAGTAACTTTTTTTCATCACAAAGCTGAAAAGCGGTCAGTTCTTATAAATAATATTACTTTCAGGAAATGGGAAAGGGGAAGGTGGAGTGTGATGATGCATATGTATGTGTCACATACCACAGGGCATGAGGGATGCATTAGATTTTGACAGCTTAATGAAAATAAATTAAAGAAAATAGACAAAAAAAGAAAAATGGCCAGTTTACTGAGCTCATAGGAGAAGTAATGTCACATAACTTCTCAGCAAAGCAAGCGAACAGAAATGTAACATTCCAAGGCCTCATTAAAAAATGAGTTGCATCTGACAGATGTGTAGTTGTGCTCATTTTTAATCTCAGCCATATGGAGGCAGAAATCCTACTAAAACAGTGCCTATGCAAGCAGTTAATCCTATGGAAATGCATCAGAAATAATGAGTCCTATTCCAAGTTAAGAGATAAAATGGGAAACTGCATTGTTCCTGTAAGTTTGAGGGAGATGCCCAGTAAAGATTGGGCAGTAGAGGATACCTGTGTAGATCTCAGCAGATCATTAATTAGGACTCCTTGTGCTTTTCCACTTAGTTTCAATGAAAGTTGTGTTACTGCACCTTGATGTTGCAGTAACTTACTAAAAGTTTCATTTTAAAAAGAAGAACATAACCCCAGTCAAAATTATGAGTAATGAATCTTCTGATTGGGTACATTTTGTCAAGAGAAACACACACACACACACACACACACACACACACACACACACA
>JAAGEH010000040.1:7703332-7747851 GCA_011751065.1 Lasiurus cinereus
TATCAGAGCATATTGAGCAAGGGCAGAACCCTAAGAGCTTCCAAATATCATACAGGTCTGCTTCTCAGGTCCCATCCAAACCTATGGAGGTCAAGATTTATAAGAGCACTGATACTATTATTTCCAAAAGCTTTTATGTTTTTACTATCTTATAAGTAAATAGTTTGATCACATGTTTTGAACATTAAACTGCTATAGAACAGCCGTTTCTTTCTCCCCAAATTTTTGGAGTATAAATAAAATAGATTAGGCAGACTAATCTTCCCAAGACCATAGGTTACCTCCAATGAAGGAGTAGCAAAATTATTTTCTTTCAATCTTATCTTTTGGTAAAAAAATGTTTTTATAGCAACAAATAAAGCTGAATTTCTAGACACCTTCTATATATAAAAAGGATAGTTTTCCATAGAACTGTCTTCTACTCTATAATAAAAATGGTACCTACATGTTGAAACTCCTAGAACCTTAGCTTGAGGTAAGATAAGTATGATATAGGAGTGGTTGCTGAAACGACACCTCGCAAGGTGGCACGTTGTTAGTGGGGTCAGTGGGCCTGGTTTTGTAAGTGGGGAAAGTTGAGTTTATGCATATAAGAGTAGAGCATACTGTCTAGAGTAGATTCACACTGAAATCTGTGACAGAGATAGATATGTGAATAAAAATGTCAATGTGTTCATTTTTCTTCTCAAGTAAGAAGTGCTTTCACTCTATATTGAGGATATCAATAGTGACTTAGATGTGTGAGCTGGTAAGGAGAGAGAAAAAGGCATTAGGAAATGGGTATTTTGAAGAGAGATAGCTCTTGGACCAGAAAAAAAATATATCTCACAGACTTTTCCTGTTTCAAAGCAAAGTCCAACTTTCTAATCAATGGACCACCCCTTCTAAAAACAGGATCTTTCTCTCTTACTCAGGCTATGTGAAGATTGCTAAATGTATGCTTCTTATTCTCGTACTCTATTCTTATTCAGAAATCATTGTAGCAGACCGCATTTAGAAAGATAGCTACAACTATCTCTGGATATTATGTGCTGTCCTCGCCAGTTCTCCACTAAGAAGTAGAGCCTATGTTGTGTATTCTTTTCAAATCTGGATGAGCTCTGTGACTATTCCAGTCAATGGAATATCACAGAAGTGACATTGAGCTACTTCTGGATGGAGACCTTCATCAGCCTTGCTCTTACTTCTTCCTGATTCTTAAAACACTGGCTTTCAGGATGTTCCTCTGAGAACCTAGCTACCAAAGTTAAGTGCTCCAGGGACACTCTCAGCTGATCATTAATCCAGCCAAGAGCCAGCATCATCTGCCGGTGCTGCAAGTGAGCCATCTTGAATCTCCAGTCCATGTTAAATAACTGTAGCCCCATGTGTTAGCTGACCACAAGTGCATGGCAGACCTTAATCAAAAGCTGTCCAGCTGAGGACAGTCAAAACACAGAACTATGGGAGATAATAATAAACTGTTGCTTTAAGCCACTAAGTTTTGTGATAATAAAATATGCAGCAATAGATTGTAGAAATAATCATCTACCATTCCCGGTCTATCTTTTTCTTTAAATAAACTAGGATATTAAATGAGCTTTTTATTCTTTTGTATCCAGTTGTTGACTAATTACTTTCACAAGCCCTCTTCATTCACTCATACAATAAATATGTATTGCTAGTATATATCAGATCCTGTGATAGATCCTGGAGATATACCAAAGTAAAAAAATTCCTTTCCTTCATAGAGCTTATATCCTATCTAAGATAGGGAGAAAGACAGTAATCATAATAAGTGAGTTATAAGGACTAAGAGTTAAAATAAAAGTAAGGAAGGAGAACATGAAATGTTGAAGGATAAGTAGAGTTGTGAAAATTTTACATAGGATGAGCAGGAAAGGCTTTCCTCAGGAAATGAGTTAATATCTGCAGGAGGTGCAGTAAGCTGACCTAGTGAACAACTGAGGGACAGCGGAATGTGCCTGGTGGGAAAGAAGACAGTGCCGATAAGAGAAAGGTAAAAGCAATAAGAAATACAGTGGTACCTCGAGATACTAGTTTAATTCGTTCCGTAACCTTGAGGCGTGGGAAACTATGAGACGCTCGAGTCTCGGTAAACTGGTGGGTCGTGTGCAGCCGGCCGATCTGCGTGATTACTCCTATCTCAAATGTTGCTCATATTTCAAAGCAAAAATTGCTCGCTCGACAGCTCGTATCTCAAAAATCTCGTATGTTAGGGCACTCGTATCTCGAGGTACCACTGTAAAGCCAAGAGGGATAATGCTGGGTCTTTGTCTCACTGTAAAAACTTTGAATTTCATTCTGAATAAGATATGAATCACTAAAGAGTTTTACACAGAGGAGTGACATAATGAGACATTTAACAGAATTATTCTGAGAATTGTGTTAAAAACAGACAGCAAAAGGGTGCAAGCAGGGAGACCAATGAGGAAACTATTGCAATCATCCAGGTCAGAAATAATTGTGTCTTGAGTTAGGATGGTATTTGATGAGATTAGAATCTAGGATTTGATTTTACTCTACTTATAAAGTAATATATTAAACTGTAACTTTCATAGATTTTGGCAAAGACAGGAGACTCTTTGGTCAGAAGCAAAGGACTTTATTACTCATGGCATAGCAAGCGGCACGAGCTTCATGTTTGTGTTAGCTCCCCTTGTCCTGCCAAGTCCCTTGGAGGCAATATGGATGGGCCCAGATGAGTGCTACATAATTGGTGGGCATGTGCTGCAGCTGAGGAACACTGAGCTCAGGAAATCTATCTCTTTTATAGCAGTAGGCAGTAAGCAAAGCTGCTCCTTGTCCTGGAGAGTGACATTGCCCTATCCCTTCAGGGTGCTCACTACAAGCACAACCCTAAGAGCTATCCTGAGTGAGGACTGGTCAGGGCCTCACATTCTTGGCATACTTGGTTAGAATGAATGGGGATCTCAGGTTTGCTACTTGGCAGGTTGAAGTGAGAAGTAGTCAAATTCTGGACATATTTTTAAGATAAAGTCAATAAGATTTTCTGGGGACTTGATTTGTGAGATTTCCCCCCCCCCCTAAATGATCAACCTCTTATTAGCTTATTTTGTTTGAGAACTATTTGATCTGTAGGTATTGGGGAGTACTTTATATTCACTTCAGTAAACCAAATTTACCTCACCCTACCCAGATCTAAACTTCAAAATATCATATCCAGGTTAAGATCCTCAGATAAAACACACACACACACACACACACACACACACACAAATTAAAATTTGAATATTTAACTTTATCTCAAAGTTGTCAGCTAATAAGATAATGAAGTAGGTAATATAGTTTTTAAAAAGTGACGAAGTTATAATTTAATTTCTCTGAGAAAACATTATTTTCTCATTAAAAGTTCTATTACTTATATCATCATTATTCTAGAAGATATCCACTTTTAAACTGTGCTTTGCATTTGTGCAAATTTCCAGTTATACCCTTCTTTAACTTTACCAGAGCTTGGAACATTTAAATTTACAGGATAATACCTGTATTATCAGGAAACATCTTTATCAAAAATGCAAATGAATAAGCATATTACATAATGCACCTTCCTTGTTTTTAATAACAAGGGAAATTAATATTCAAGTTGTTGCAAGCAATATTTCAGCAAACCAAAGTTTGTTTGAAATCCTTAGATTAGTTTCTGAATCTGGGCAAGTTTTTTAATTCTCCAGATTATAATTATACATAATCAATAAAGAATAAACACTCAAACAGCTATAGTATGGTCAGTAGAAAGCCTAATTAAATGCTCCACTGAAACAGGTGGTACTGTTGTTCTCAATACTGACTAGTCACTAGAGTCACTCAATGCTTGGAATACAGCACAAAGCATACCAATGCCCAGATCCCACTCGTAGAAAAGATTTTTATTCAATTGGATTTGAATGAGCTCAGGCATTAATGTTAAAAAAAAAAAAAAAACTCCATGAGTGAATGTGATGTTCAACCAGGATTGGGAATCACTGCTCTGAATTCCAAAATACCACTCCCAAATTTAATGGTTGCTGCCCATGTATTATGTTATTAGAAATATTGGAAATAAATTGTTTCTCATAGAGAGGCAATTCTCAAATACCCCAAGCCTTTTCTTCTTAGTCTTTTTTCTACATAGACCTCTAATAATTAGTGTGTTTTTTTTTTTTGGCATGGCTTAAAACTTCCAAATAAGAAAACTCCTGTCTATGCAAATTGTAGCATCTTCCAAACATTAATAATGAGACCCAGACTCTATGTAGCTGGGGAATATTCTACCACTTCCAGTTCAGTGGAAATTGCCTCCAACATCTCAATCCCCTGGTGTACAGGAATCCAAAGCCATCCTCAAGATTTCTGAAAATTCTCAGATATAGTTATTCTCCTAATCTTGTCCATTTCTGGGCTCTTGTAGCTTCTGGCTGAACCATGTGGATTATGGTCTGAAATTCATACTTTTTTTCAGTGCTCACAACTGCTAGGCAATCCCTTGTATGGTATTCCTGAGTTTTATTACACTTTACCAACCATTTTCTCAACAAGGGGGATAATGATAAGTGTCACTCTGCGAGGAACTGCTCATTGTCCTACAAGGTTCATTCTTCCTTCCTTCCTTTTAGTAATTTACCACTCGCTCCCCTCTAAAGAATGTCTGCTTGGAAAGACATCCCTATTCCTAAATGAAATCCTGATGACAGTGTTGTAATAATATTAACTACATAAAAACAAGTGTGAACAATAATTTATATATAAATATATTCCCCTCATAAATACCAAGTAACCATTTTCTTTAAAAATATTTTGTTAAAATAAAGTCTTGTCTTTCTACCTTAAAATATCAGAATTTGAAAATTAAGTGGCAAAACACCTGAAAGTCTTTGCAATAGTGTGTGTGTGTGTGTGTGTGTGTGTGCCCGCAGAACCTGGCATGGGGAAATAGAGTGGGAAAAGATTGGGATTAACTCTAACCTTTGCAAGATATATTTTGTGTTTTCTTTTATGGTAATATTAGAGGCCCAGTGCATGAAATAAATAAATCCCCTGATATGTGGGATTTATTTGTCTTCTATGATTGAAACTTTATAGCCCTGAGTGGAAGCCAAGGCAGGCCAGGGCTGTGGAAACTTGGCTTCCTCCATTTCCAGGGAAACTCAAGCTTCCTGCTCTCTCCGTGACCGTAGCCATCTTGGTTGGGTTAATTTGCATACTCGCTCCTGATTGGCTGGTGGGCATGGCTTGTGGGTGTAGTGGAGGTGTGGTCAATTTGCATATTACTCTTTTATTAGATAGGATTTGAGAAAATGATAAGGTATGGGCGACTAGGTATTAATCTTTGCCAGAGACTCTTTTCCCAGAAGCTCCATGATCTGCTTGCATCTCCAATCAGCCAAGTTCTGTGTCAAGTAGCACATAGCAGGCCCCTGACTTAACTTTGTTTGACTTCAGTTGATTTGTATAGTTCTCACACCCCACTCCTATATTTAGATGCACTTCCAGGCCTATCACCTGCATCCTTCTTTCTGTAGAAATGATCTGCAGGCAAACTCTCTTAAGATCAAGAACAGAAAAAGGATGTACATACACTCTTGCTACTTCTACTTAAAATTGTATTGGAATGCTTTCCCAGATTCTAGAGTCTGCCTACACTCGGGGAAATCAGTACTCTTCCCCCATGCACCCTTGTGTCTCTGTGGCCATTCTTCCATCGTCATGTCTTCCTTTACTTTGGAGTTTTATACTTTATTTCAAGGTAAACAAATGCTGATACAGCCAGTCTTGTCGCTTAGATAGGACTAACTACAACATCCTGGAAAAGTTACAGATATCTTTGGTCTCAGCATTTTCTCTTTCCACATTTGCATAGGTTCTTTTTAAATTGAAATTTGATGACTAAGCTTCTAGCTAGTGAGTGATGGTAGAATTGAGTGGTCTGTAAATAAGAGATTCTGTTTTACCTGAAAAAGCTCATTTATGCCATAAACTATGAATGATTGTTAAAGAATGAAAGCATACAAAACCGCATGCCTGTGATAATGGTAGCATTTTTTTAAATCTCTATATTCTGTTAGCAAGAAAATAGAGGCTTTCTCCCCCTTTCCATGATTGGTAGTGAGGGGAGGGGGGGATTGAGGGTGTTAGGGCTAAGCTGGCTGTAGTGATGGTATTAGCATGTATTTTGAGTGTGAACTAGAAACCAAACCCTTTGGGTTCAAATCTCAGTTCTGCCACTTTATATTTGTATGATCTTCGGCAACTTGCTTAATCTGTTTGTGTCTATTCTTTTTTTTTTTAGCATCTGTTTTTTTCTTTTTATTGATTCAATCAATACGTTGGGGATTTAGCAGCAAGTTAATGGCAAGCAGTTACAAAATCTCCTCTTTTTCTATATTTAAATTAAGTTGTCTTATACAATCTATAGCGACCTACGATCACAAGAACACACATGAATGGCCGGAGTACTTCTGCTGTGATGCCTATGGTAAGTTTATTAGTAATTTCCTAGCAAATCTTCTAGTGCAAAGTGCACATAACCATTAGGGACCTCCGTTACCATATTTGGTTCTCATTTTCCCTGTAGATAACTGTGCTGAAATCTAAGAATGTGAAGTGAACTGAGCAAGTACTCCCACAGCCTTGCTCTGAGGGCATCTGCTCCTCTAAACAAACCTGGAAAATACCTTGCGTGGATCTCAGCCCCAGCCCACCATCAAGCCTGCTGGTGGCGGTCCTTTACCACCATCTGCTTGGAGGTAACTGGCTTGGGTTTGTTCCACACTGGTGCGCACACACTCCAGGGCTCCAGGCTAAATGGTCACATAGATCTGCCCTTTCCACTCCTATCCCCTCATTTTAGCACTAGAAAGAGCAGCTCTGTCTTTGTACTGTTCAGTGTTGGAGGGAACCTTAGGGTTTCTTTTTGGTTCTAGGCAGGGCAATGGCCTTTTTGGCTGCTGTTCCTTGGTATGAAGGCCCAGAAGATTTCTCTAGTTCTCCCTTGATTCCAGCTGGAAGGGGTCTGTAAGGTGTGGAATTTGAATTGCCTATGTCCAAGATGTCCACATTTTCCTTCTTACTGGTCGCAGGAAATTTCTTTTTATGAGCAGTGGGTGTTATCCACTGGTTATCTAGCAGTTCCTTAGCTATGATTCTGTGGGCAGGATCTACTTTCATAAGTTGTTTCAAAACACTTTTAGCACAATCACTTATGGACTCCCACACTGGATCACTGAAATGCAGTTTTCCCTTTCTTATTAACTCAAAAAGCTTTTCTTCTGAGTTGGCAAAAAAGGGTGGTTCTCCGCATAACAAAATGTACATGATGACACCTATGCTCCAAATGTCACACTGCTGGCTGTAGTCATGGTCATCGATCACCTCAGGAGCCATATAGGTAGGAGTCCCACACGTGGTCTGCAGCATGGCCTCACTCCCACCATCCTTCTTCACCGCTAAGCCAAAATCAGCCACCTTTATGTTTAAGTTCATTTCATTGTTAGCATCAATAAAGCTGCTTTTAACCATTATGTTTTCCAGTTTTAAATCTCTATGTACTATATCGTTATGGTGCAGATAGGCTATCGCTGATGTGAGACTCTGAATGATCCACCTGGTCTCATTCTCTGAGAAATGCTTTTTCGTCTTCAGAATTTCTTTGAGTTCTCCATCCTCACAAAGCTCCATCCAAGGAACATTTTCTTGGGCGTTTCAAACACCTGTTCCAGTTGTATGATGTGCTCATGCTTCACACTTTTTAGGATGTTCACCTCCTTCCTGTTCAAGTAACTTCACAGCAGTGCTTCCAGCCTTCTCTTTGTTCACTTTTTTAATTGCCCACTTAGTTCCTGTTTCCTTGTTTATTGCTTCAATGACTACTCCAAAGCTCCCTTTTCCCAATATTCTTCCAAATGTATATGTTTCCTGAATATCAGCTCTATCGTCCAGCCTGATGTGAGGAACTTTTACTTCCGTAATGGTGCCCCGACCCCACTGTTGTTGAGATGGCTTTTTCTCTATATTTGATGATTTTGAGAGCACATCTTTTGCAAAGGCCTTATATTTAATGATTTGTTGTTCTTTTTTTCTGTCCAGTGAACTTGAAAGTCTGGTTCACCAAGGCTTGATGTATCTGACGTTTCCACCACTAATACTGGAGTAAGCCTTGTTTTACTGGAACTTTCAGAAGGTGCATCTTTCTGAGAAGTAGATGAACAGTGGGACACTTAGCGATTTTTTTTCCCAAAGCCATTATCAGCCATTTTCTGAACTATGCAACAAAAGCAACTTGAAAGAAAGATGTTTCCACTCTTTGAGGGAAAGAATCAGACCAAAAAGAAAATAATAGTAAGGTAAGCTGATGGCAAAGTTTGTAACTTCCAATTGGTGAGATCCTTGTTTTAATGATGCACTAAACTTATATTAACACATGAGAGCCGGCGGCGAGGGTGTCGGTGTCGGACCCGGAATGCCGCACCTGGAGCAACTTTGTCTGCAAAATGAGGGTAATGATAATTCCCACCTCAGAAGGGTAGTATAAAGATTAACATAACACATGTAGTATACTTAGCATATCTCATGCCATTAGTTAGCTATTATCATTAAGACATTTCACTGACCAGGGTTGGTACAACTGAAATTTCAGTTTATGTGGGCAGAGTCTGATACATCCCATCCCATCACCTCTGCAATATACCAATTAACGAAATAATACCAATTAACAAAATAATACCAATTAACATAATACCAATTAACAAAAGTGACACATTTTATTATCCAAGCAATGAAATGCAATCCTATTTGTCATAGGAAATTCCCTCTTTCCAATATATTCTGTGGAAATTCACACACTTTAACTGAGAGGGAAAATCCTGAAGAAGACGTCTGTTTTGTCTTATATGATACATATGTCTTTCATAGTCACAATGATAGCATGTACTTTTTTTGTTTTCTAGCCATGAATACAACATACAGTGAAACAGTCACATTTTGCTGTGCATTAAACATCTGGTATCATCAGAAGAAACAAGAAAAAAATATGATTGTACTGTCAGAGTTAATAATTCAACAATATTAATCCACATCTATGGTATATCATGCATAATTGGCCCACGTGAATTTTTCTCTCTTGTGCCACTAAGTGAATTTTACAATTAGTATTTTTTAAAATCTAACCAGGTGCATGGTTCTCACTTATCTCTGATGGTGCTTTGTAGAAACTGCTTTTGAGTACTAAAAAGTTTAGCAGCAGCATCAGTGAACCAGTATTAAACATCAGCTTGATGGCAAATGACCCATGACCCTAAAATAATACCCTCACAGGTGGGAGAGTTCCAAAGACATTGGGACATGAACTGTCAGAAGGGATACATAGCAGTTTCAGCATTTGAGGGAAGGGGTGTTATGATGTCAAACATAATGACAGGAGAAGGGGCAATCTCTAACCAGCTGTCGTGGTGGAAGGCGACCACAGCCCTGTAAACCCCACTGCATGCGGGAATAAGAGATAACAATGTTAGAAACTGAATATGCTTTCTGACTTACATCTACCCTTTAGTTTAAAGCCAATTGTAACTTTCAGCTTCTGCTTGCCGCATTTCACATTGCACCGTCATTTTCTTTATTTTGCAGGATAGCATTAACTTCTACTGAACTGTCACATTTTACTATGCATTAAGCATCTGGTATCAATAGACCAAACAACACAGAACGCAGGATTATGCTGTCAGACTTAATAATTCAGAAATATTAACCAGCTCTCATAATTATCAGTAGTTCTTCATGTGTAATTGGCCCTCCATGTACATTTTGTGTACTTCTATATAACTCTCTGCATACCAGTATAAGATAATAGCATCTCATCTTTCATGTAACTAACAGAGTTAATTTGGTTAAATGAAATCGATTCATCAATGATAGTAGTTCCTTGCCATAAAAAAAAAACAACTAGTTAACCACACACACATGCTCAAACACATGTGTATATACCCTGACAGCTATTTTAAAGCAGCACAACATCCTTATTGCATACAGTAACAGATGAGAAATGCTATTTAGCCTTAAGCAAACTTGAGAAAGGAGGAAAGTAAACCATGTCCCACTTGCCTGTGAAGCTAATGTCTAGGGCTTGGTTCACTGCAAGCTTCAGTGTGAGACCATTTGCTTCCCTATTTAATTAAAACATATTTGTCATCTGCAGTGAGTCCTTACCTGTAATACTGCAGGATTGTTTGAGATCTGTCTTTTACTTGGTCTTAAAAAAGTTTTAATGCGATTTCGACCTGGCATTACAGGGGAGGACCAGTGAGTAGAATCCTGGGCTAACGCAGTAATCTCTGGTCAGGAGTCTTTGTTCTTATAGCATCCTTATTTGAGCATTTCAAGTGGAAAGACAGTCTAGTATGTTGGTCCTAGACAAGCTTCTTCTTAAATTTTTCACTAATTGATATTAACATTCTACCTACTTCTGCAGTTTCCTGGTGTCTTCCCTTGCTCTCAGCTGACATTTCTTGTGATTGTCATTGTATCTGAGAGGAGTGACTGTTTTTCTCCATTTTCCACTATTTATGTGAAGGGGATTTTAAAACAATACACAGAAACGTGCTAAAGGCAAATGCTACATAAGCATAAATATGCTCGGAGTGAGGAAGGGAGGTTTCACACATCAGCAACGTGAATGAACTCCCATGTGCCTTCTTCTGTTTGATATGCCCTGAGAGGTTTGAAGAAGGTTGGTTGCTTTCTGTTTGTTATGTTTCAGATGAGTAAAGCTTGCTAATGTTTGAACTATGCATAGGGGCGATGGAATCTTTCTATCAAGAAAGACTTCATGTGTTGAAGGAAGGATCCAATGAGTGCATTATGGGGGAGGGACCATTTCAGTGATACCTCTGAAAGACTTCTAGGTCCACCTGTCATTTACAAAGGCACACTTAGAGGGAACTATTATGACAAATGTTATTTTTTCCCCTGGTTTCTTAATAGTTGGTTGCATAAACCAGCCCTTTTGATCTCCATAACAAAGTTCCGAGTGAAAAGAAAAAAAGGGAAGTTCTTAGTATGCAGGATGTATGGCTTCAGAGGTAAGAATGAGGAAGTAGAAGATATTTACGAACATGGTTATTTATTTTGGCAAATCCACTTTCTAAAAAGAGGTGGAATAATGCTTCCCGGATTGAGTTATTTGACCTTTCTGAGACTCAATTTCCTCATTTTAAAATTGGAATAATGGCATTCGACTGAGGATTTTTCTGAGGATTAAGTTTATTATAAAACACTGCACATAATACATAATAAATGCTTTATAAATGTAGTTTATGGACTGCTATTTTTCTAGAATCCATTAAACATTAGTGCCAAACTCAGATGTTAACTTTTAATGTGAACATGTTGTAACTAAATTAAATGATTAAATATTACTGTCTAAAATGAAATACTATCAATATTGAATTCAAACTATTCATTTCCCTTTTAAAAAAGGGCTAAGTTCTCTGTTTTATGGAAACCCATTTGATTACAACTTAAATATAATATTTCCCAAAAATGTAATCAATCGGAAAACACTTTAATATTTGATTTAGAAGAAAAAACTTCAGAAATGTATGTTGTAAAATAAAATTTTAAGATTTTAGATGTAACTCTGGTATATAAGTTGGTACAGAATTTTTAAAATGAGAAAATAAATCTGAATAATTTATTTGTAAAGTATATTTTTTGTGTGCTTTTTTTTCCCTTTAGTTTAAAAGAAGTATATTGAGTTCTTTCTATATGCTAAGTACTGTGCTAGGGACAGAGAATATAAATACTAAACAAGACATAGCCCCTAACCTCCAGTTGACAGACATAATAGCACCTACTCATAAAAAGAATCTAAATGCAATGACGGAAGAGGCACTAGTCGTACTACTGGAAATCATACATGCTCCAAAGATTGGTTCTGGAGGTCACCTGACCCAGCCAGTGTCAAGCTCTAGAACACTGCTCCACAGCCCTGCTGGCCTTCTCGTCCTCCCTTTAAGTCATTTTATCCTATGCGAGGAAACAAATTACAGTTAATTCACCTCAGCCTAGATAAGAACAAAGTTTACTTAACTAGATGTACCAAAGACTGGGAAACACCAAACAGGTATTACAGTGCCAAAAAAACACACGCAATAGGCCTCTAGGAAATAGAGGCTTGGCTTTTCTACTAGGTAGCCTCCTGGTAGCTTTTCTCCTTAATGTTGGGTGCCACCCTGTCTCTAAGCTCTGGAGTCCCTGCAGAGAGGAGTCCCCTTGAGCACAGCTTTCCTGTCCAAGGCCCATTCTGTAAAGACAGAGAGAATAGGATGTTTTCTTACTTTATATTTGCATAATCAAAAGGCCAATTAATTTTTTAGGACAAAAGAACACTCTGTTCTCAAAGGGATTTTATGCCATGCCTTAATTAATGTGTCCATGTGCATGTCTATATAATTTATGGGAGGAAGTAGCTGAGATCATGGGCTTAAACCTTGACTTTGCCTCTTCTTACCTAAATGACTGTGGGCAGATGACATAATTTCTCTGAGCTTTCCTTTTTTCTTCTGCATTACGGCGTTAGTAACATCTATCTTTGGTTGTAAGGATTAAATAAAATAATGAACATAGAAAGAATGTCATAGTGATGGCTCAATAAATAGCAAGCATGATAGCAATGCTCTTTAAACTGAACATACACTCATAAGAAGCACATTTTAATTTGAACATGAATCAAGCTTGAACATGAACTCTGATTCTAGAGGTAGGGAAAGGGTATTTCAATAATATATTGGTTTCTTCAGCAAATTTGCACCTAATTGTGTATCATTTCTCTAAATACAAATACATGCTAAATGGAGAAAATTTAGAAAACATCAAAATACAAACAAAGGCTTCCTAATGAATATCACTTATAATTTTGCCCCACCGAGATAATCACTGAGAACATTTTGGTGATGCTTTTTTCTCTTTCTCTTTGTCTCTGTGTATCTCTGTTGCTGTCTCTGATAATCAACCAGGTTGCCAGCAGAAAACAGATGGCACACTCACATTGGGACACTGTGAGGAGAGTTTCATAAAGAGACTGTTTACAAAGATGTGGGCTGGTTGTAGGGAAACTGGAAGAGACAGTGGAAACAGCAGGGAGCCTGGTTTTATCTAGAAGCCTAATGAGGTAATGGGAGGAAGAGGTCCTGGGACCTGGAGGTAGAGAAACTCCAGGTGTGAAAACAGCTGCCTGGCCTTTTGGCAGAGAGATACAACAAGCCCAGACTGGCTTTGCAGAGAAGGAGCTGGGGGAATAAACTCCTGTACCTCCTTAGCTTTCTCCCTACTGTCAATCACAGTCAGTGCTCCTCCTGGATCAACTAAGCTAGACAGCAGGGAGCAACAGACCAGGCTATCATGCCTATTACACCTGGGACTCCTTGAGGGACTCAGAAGCAAAGGGTGACTTTAAAATTTGTTGCAAGAATAGGATGCTTTTGAAAGTGGGAAGGAGTGAATTGCTCATAATGCCAATAAACCCAGGACTAAGCATAAACTGGGACTGTCCCAGGCAAACAAAGCTCTATCACCACCCTGTGGAGTAAAGGTGAGAGTAAATCTGGAGGGAAACTCTCTCACTCTCTCTCTCTCTCTCTCCTCTATTATGAATTATTTTCTATAGAATGCATGTGTTCTAAAACATAATTTTATTGCATAATTCTCTATTTTATGGTTATATCAAAATAGGATGTTTAAGCAGTTTCTGATTATTCCATTAAAATGGTGTGATGAACACCATTGAACATAAATCATTTAATAACTATTACTTGAGCAACTAACCTATGCTACCCACTAAAGATACAAAGATGAATACATATAGTTCTTGCAACTTAGTCTAGCAACGGAGATAACTTCCAACAGCTGCATCACCAGAGAGAGCATGGAACTTGATACACTAACCAAAGCTGCCATCCTCTCTCTGAAAGACAGAGAGGAAGAACAGTGTCATGATACCAGCCCACAGCCCTGGTCTTTGTCTCTGCTAGCATTTGTTGCTCTCTCCCTGGGCTCTCATGTGACTCTGGATTCTATTCCATGGCAGTCACTCTTCCTGCTCGTTATTCCTTCATTCCATTCAGCAGTTACCTGGCTACAGTGGGAAGTGAAGGTGTCTTCCTTTTATCCAGTTCCCTTCCTTCAGCAGTGAACTGAGTGACAGACTAGGCCCATGCTATGGGCAGAGATATGTCTTTCTAGCATATTGTTTGGAATTAGAGAATCAGAACAAAATCATGTTTGAGAAAAGCATTGTTGATTGAAGCTAGATAGTCAAGGAGTTTAGAGGTGAATTACAGAGTGGTAGACCAGGGTTTAGAGAGCCAAGTGGAAAAATTAGAGAAAGAGCATGTAGTAAAAGGTGAGTTGCATCATTGTCTTGGCAAGTATGAAAGGTACTGGGTCAGGGCTTATTGTCAGACTGTTTGTGTATGACATGGGCTGAGTTCAACTTGACAAGCCCTATCTAGCTCTATATATCCAAATATGACCTCTCCTATGAGCCACCCATGAAAATTATTGTCAGAATGGACAGACTGGCTTTTATTTCTTATATCCCTTTCTGACCTCATTGCATCATTTCTCATCTTTGTTAATTCATTGGGTCCCTCTGATTTTCCTCTATCCTGCTGCCTTTTCCGACCTCATAGTCTGGATATCTGCTCTGCCTTCTGCCTGAAATGTGCCTTCTCCAGATCTTTGCATAGTTAGCTCCTTCCAACTCCAATCTCATTCCTCAGAAAGGTCTTTTCATAAATTCTGTTAAAGAGGAAATCCGAAGCCCCAAATGGCATTACTTATGCTAAAGCCTATGTCAACAAACCTAGATTTAATACTTGACCTAATTGCTATCTCAACCTTTCTTAGAAATATAATCTTAATCAATCAATCTGGAATTTTCTAGTCAGTACTAATGAGGTAATCTGTCATGTGGGCCCTCTCCATCCCCCTTCCCCATAGAAAGAAGAGTCAATCTGTCTGATAAAAAACCCTTGCAGTTCCTTCCCCCAAAAAGAAAATGTCCTGGCCTAAAAATTACCCTTCCTGTTCTTTTGTTAATGTCCCCCTGCCTTTTCTATAGAATTCTTCCTTTTTTTTTTATTAACCTTGGGAGCACCCTTCTAATTGCTAGATGGGGGATGCTGCCCAATTCATGAATCACTTAATAGAGTCAATTAGATCTTTAAATTTACTTGGTTGAATTGTGTTCTTTAACAATCCCAAGTCAGTTTAGCCTCCCTAGAACTTTGTGTCATTTTCCAGTAGAACTTGCCATCTACCTTGCTTCTCTAGTGACCTGTTTACCAAGCATATACCCTGATGTGTATCTCAGCCCCACAGACACACCTCTATTGCTCTAGCCTTTCCCTCATACATGGTAGGACATCTGGGGGCAGAGATCATATTTAGTGTCCATCTCTGGAGAGATGGAAGAGATGGGGGCAAATAGGCTCTATCACCACACTGTGGAGTGAGGTTGAGAGTAAATCTGGAGGGAAAATAAGTCACTTTCTCTCTCTCTCATTCCTTTATTATAAGTTGCTTTCTATAGAACTCATGTTTTCTAAACATAATTGTTATTGCATAATTCTCTATATTATGGTTGCATCAAGCCTAGTGGGTTTATCACTGAGGCCCTTGCTCTGAGAGCTAGGCCCTTTCCACTCTTAGCAATATCTAGGTCTTCGAGTGAAGGATTTCTTCAACTAGATAAGCATGTCTTTTAATAATATAAGCACAACAAAAATTTCCTTTTGAAGGCTTTAATTCATACCCATGGAAAATCTAGTAAGTAAAAAAACTGCCCTCTTTTCTTCGGGATATTGATTATATATATAATATTAAATAATTAAAGTATTACAAATAGTAGTACATATGTCTCCCTTTCCCCCCCCTATTGACCTCCCCCTAGCCTTCCTCATCCCCAATACATGCCCTCACCTGTCCCCCCAACCCCCAGTGTCCTGTATCCATTGGCTATGCTTACATACATGCATACAAGTCCTTCGGTTGATCTCTTACAGCCCCCTCCCTCCAACCTCTCCTGCCTTCCCACTGTAGCATGACAATCTGTTCATTGCTTCTTTGCCTCTGTATCTGTTTTTTTCCACCCCCCTAATTCTTTTCTTTAAAAACTTCTTGCCTCTGTAGGCTAGAAATAAATTTATAAGAACAAAAAATGTTTGAGTCCCAATTTCAATGTCCAATAGTTATGAGTCCCAGTTTCAATGTCAAACAGTTCCTTATGTGTACACATCAGAAATGGTATCTGGATAGTGAACAAATGGTGGCAATGCAGGTCAGATCCTCTCTGGTTTGGTCCTGGGCATCCTGTAGCAATGCACTGCTGCTGACTGCTCGCATGGCAAGGTGTCGTCAATGTCTTCCATCTCTGGACTGTTTCTCCTCTTTTCTTTGTGGTTGGAGCAGACCTGTCAGTTCCTCTCTGTTGCAGGAGTCACTTGGTCTTGGAGTTGTTTTCTGAAAGTATATAAACATATTCTCGACCAAAAGTTAATAAAGGAATCTTTTCTATAAAATTGACTTGGGGTCCTTTTTATTTTTGCCCACCTGATTTTCCTTTGACTTATTTTGACACCATGTGTTTTTCATGGGTGTTTGCTGTTAGTATTACAAATGAAAATTAATTTTCTATAGTAAAATTTTTCTATATGCAATTTACTTACTGGATATTTTTCCTTACATGATATTATTCTACTATCCCCCTCCCCCTTTTTTTTGATTAATGGAGACTTTTGTAAAATTTTTCATGCAATCTTGATAACTTTAAATTTTAATTTTTTGCACACAAATATGCCTGCTTTATGTTCATTGCATGTTAAGCAATTTTACCATGAGATGAATAAACAACAGAAATTTTAGTTAATATTTTAGAAACAGCTTTTTGTCCAGTACAATTAAATTTTCTTGGGTATTCACTTATTTCAATTAGCCAATTTAAATTAATCTGAAAGTTTGATTACTATTTTACTGTCAAATTTAATACTCTACCAACAATCTTAGATTACCCTGTATATATTAGTGGAAAGGTT
The DNA here is from genome assembly GCA_011751065.1 of Lasiurus cinereus. Taxonomy (NCBI): domain Eukaryota; kingdom Metazoa; phylum Chordata; class Mammalia; order Chiroptera; family Vespertilionidae; genus Lasiurus; species Lasiurus cinereus. The sequence continues at coordinate 7,720,417 of JAAGEH010000040.1, forward strand.
TATTTGCATTCTTGAGTAAGCACTGAGCATTCCTAGTGCTAGGCTGAATTTAGATATAGGGCAGCTGCTGTCGGCAAGTTTCTGTCTGTTACCTGGGTCCTGATTTGAGCTGGGCCCAGTCTCTGCCTGTTACCTGGGTCCCGATCTGTGCTGAGTGTGAGAAGCAAAGTAGCCCTGGGGGCAGGAGACCTCCCTCAGAAGGGGTGAGGGTTCAGACCCCTGCAAGGTTGGGGGCAGAATGAGGGTCTGTGCCCCACCTCTGTTGACCCCCAAGTTCTCTCCTGATGGCCCCTCTGCGACTGTGCCTGTGTTAGGTTGTTCCTTCCCTGAGGAATCTTACCCATCTCTGGCTAACCAGTCATCCTCCGGGGCGAAGCAGGGTGTTGTGAGGCTCAGTTCTGTCTCCATGGCAGCCTATGCCCCCATGGCCTCCACACCCAACACCTGCCTTGGGGATCCCCTAGCCTGTTGGCGGGCCCTGGCACTGTTCACTTATCTCGGAGAATTCAGGTTCCTTCTCCAGGGAGGGCCCAGCTCACATCATTTGGTGAGAGTCAGATACCAGGTACCTCGAAGCTTCAACCTCAGTGTGAATGGAAAGCTCAGGCTACAGCTGAGGGCAATTGGATTGTGAGAAGAGGGTCCCTCTTGGCAAAAGAGGTAAAATCGGCCAGTATAGAATGCTTTAAGTGCCTTCCTAGTTCCTTAATTCCTTCTGAAAGGGATTAAATCCTTTTTTTAAATTGCTGCTAATCATTCAAAGAATTAGTTTGTAATTTTGTTTGGGATAATTGTACAATATTCTGTTGTGAAATATCAAAAATTAAATGACATTGTAGAATAATACCATGTAAGGATATTCTTTGCTCTAGGCCATGGCAATTCAATTTCAAATGGGCTGTCAATTTATTTTTGTAACTTTATATAAACTTTTTCAGGGAGGTAAAAACACAGATTACTTACCTAAGCTCAAGAGGTCAAATGTAGGGATATTGATTTATTATCTTTCTATAGATAAAATAAAGACACCACTAGTAATTCAGGAATGAGAATGACTACTCCAAGACACATTATTTGCTTTGGAACTGCTCCTTCAGTTAATTTAATATGAGGATAATTTCAAATGTCAACTTTCTAACTGATGAGGACATTGCTAATTTTAAATATTTAGATGTTTCTATTTTATTTTTCCTGTCATTCCTATTCTATAGCAAGTGGATCAAGACAAGAAGCCAAAAGAAAAATGATTTTAAAGTATCCTGGTCTGGTTTCAGATGACTGATTAAGTTTTCTTGGTACAAAAATGCATAATGTGAAATGTTCATATGAAAGCAGAAGTCCCTCAGAGCCCATGTTATAATCTTAGTCACTTGCCAATTTATTTAACAATTCTATACAGATGTTCATACTCACAAATAAAGAAATATTGGACAACATTTATCTGTGGATGAAAAAGGGGAACCCATACTAAACCAGACAAACTCAGAGACTGACAGCAACCACATAGGTTGATCTCAACATAAACATTCCTAACTCAAAGTGAGCCAGGACAGGTCAGCCAGTAGCTTCCTTGACAAAGCCAATCTTCACCTTATGTGAGCCTGTCAATTGCCTTTTTGTATCTAAGATAACAAACCTTGGGAACGTCAGAGCAATCTTTTCCAGACCCCTCAGGGCACAATCTCCATACAAAAGCAAGAAATCACAGAACCCCTTATTGTTATTTTGTTCATTGTTAATTTTGTTCCCCTCCCACAATCTCTATGTGCCATAAGTGCTAATTACTAACTATCCTTTATCCACCAATGTAAAAGAAGCATGTGTCTTCCATTTTCCTTTTTATCCAATCCCAGAGATTGCCTTCCCATTTTGCTTTCTCCCACCTTCTTATCCTACCACGAATGGATTCCATGTAACCCTCCTTAGACCTCCTGCTTTGACTGTAATGTATAAAATCAGCTACAAAACTACCATTTTTTAGAACATTCTCTCAAACTGCTGAGATTTTGCTTCCCAGCAATTGTCATCCGTGTTTGGCTCAAACAATCTCATAAAAATTCTCTACAGATTTGGACATTTGTTACATTGACATAGCTAATTAGCAGATATAAAAATTAGAGAATTTTAATAAAAATAACTCTTAGAGCAATTTTGCAGCAACATGAAATGAAATGGACTTTCTCCCCTTGTTCCCTTGTCTTATTGCTGCTAGATGTTGGATGACTGGAGACCAACAATGGTGTGCTTTCCTTAATTCTTGATAACTAATTGAATCTCAAAAAAATGTAATACGATATATAAATATGGGATGGATACTTTTCAGTGGGATCACTTATAGGTAAGGACATCCATTTCAGAAGGAAAGGTGAATCTGATGCTCTGATAAAGGAAGGCTGAGGTGTTCTATTGCATGCATACTCCATCTCACCATGGTCTCTGTACCATCCTCTAATGCCTCTGCACATCTGGACGATAGTAGGAGAAGAATGATGGCATATCTTGGGCTCTTTTTTATCTTCCCCCTTTGTATACCTTTTTCTTTTTTTAAGGAACCTTGCAGATGTAACTGTAAAATCTTTATTATAATGAGAGAACTGAGAGCTGGGGAGAACCCACCTGGAAAATCCTCTTATTTTTAATATCTTTCCTGCTTTCTTTATAGAAAGCTCATCAGGCTTATAGGTTAGGGAGATCTTAAATGAAAGTAATAGAGAACTAAAAATGGAAGAAATAGAGCAGCAACAAATTACAATAAAAATACCAATGGAGAAGAAAAACAGGAGTAAAAAATCTAGTAATAGTGTGCATTTCTCTGCTGGGTAATATTAGTTGATTTGGAAGAACTTGTCATCTACCTTTAAAAATAACTCCCTGGTGACATTTGCTTATCTTATGTGCTTGGAACATTTTGCTTTGGAAATCAAAAGGACAGACTATTTGTTTGTAATAACAAGAAATAAATGAGAAGACCTATAGGGAAGTTACTGGTATTCATAATCTATAGAATAGGAAAAGCTGGGGTTTCCTGGCACATTTTTTTTCCTTACCTGTAGAATAGCAAAAGTTCTTTTCTCATGCGTTTGAATTGTAGGAAATCTGAATTACTATCTCCTATCTAATTTTAGGTAAATACTTAAAAAGAACTTAAAAAAGATACAACTTAAACCTTGGTCTGCTAGATTTATGGCATCTGAAAAGGCTTTAATTCATTCATTTATTTCTTCCCTAACATAATTGTAGAAAACACTGATTTTGGTGCCAGTATGTCTGGGTATGAAACTTTGCTTTATCCCTTCTGAGTTTATGCCATGAAGAAGTTTTACCACTTTTCTGAACCACTTCTCATCCATAAAAGAGAAATAATAAAGTCTACCTCAAAGGTTTCTGTGAATTTAATTAACTATATGAGGCTTAAAAAATGGCTACAATTAGTAAGCAATTAATACATGCTAGATGATAAAATCAGTTTTATTATTACTAGTTGCTATTTGTTAAAAAAAAAATTTTGTCTTACCCTCAACCAGAAGGTGAAAATAAAGCATGAATATGATGATATCCCTCATCTGTCCCTGACCCTCAGGGAGTTCAGTATGGAGCAGAGGTTCTTTAATAGGATTCCATAGATGGGTGTCAGGGAGTCCATAGATTCTATATAGAATTTGGAGGAGAAAAAATATTCTCTAATTCTGTGCAAAAATTTGGATTAGATTATTTTCCTAAGGAAAGGATTTCCAGTTTTACCTGATTATCATGGGGCCAGTGATTGAAAACACAGGAAGGACCATTGGTCTATAAAGATGACTCTGTAACAGATTAGAGGGGTTTGGACTAATATGGACACAGCAGCTAATGGGTGTGAAGGTGTCATAGAAAATTGAGGTTTCTTTAGAGCCCAACTACTATTTTATCACACAAATCTTTTATTTCATTCCCTTTCTTCAGACAATCCCCAGCATATTTTTAAGTTACACACACACACGCACACGCACACACACACACACCCCTATCTATGCCAATGAAAAAAGGAATTGATACTAACAATTTTAGCAAAAGTACTTTCACTTTCTTAAGAAAGGGTTTTTCTGGATCTTCTATAGACATCACCGAATGCCTTCCCCGCCCTGTGCATGTTCTGCTGGTGGGTTGTTGCAGTCCCCCTAGCAGGTGGTGAGTTCCCAAAAGTCAAGAATGGACTAGCAATGTCCTTGGACCCCATTATTTGGTACAGTAAGTGGTAAATAAAAGTTTGGGTTCTTAAATGAACTTTTAAAAATCCTGAGGGATTTTAAATTTTAAACAAAATTTACAAAAGGTAGAGGGAACTAAACACCTTCCTATACCCCTGAACTGGGTGGGGACTGGGATGATTGGAGGACTTCTGTGGGGTGCTCAAGTATGGAAGAAAACCAGCTTCTCCCCACGAGGTGTGGGTGTTAGGTATCATCTATCAGTGCTATGGCTGGAGACATTTGCTTTGCAGCTGAGCACACACTAGAAATCACAGGCAGAACTATCTGGTCTAAAACAACTGGGATCAAATGTTCTCTTTGATCCAGCCTAAGATAAAGACTACAGTATGGTACTTGGAAGTTCCCTCAAGCTGGAGATCTGGTGTCTTCATTCTCTCTATTTCTTGCCTGGATTAGGCCTGGAGCTCCAAATTGCTCACCCACTTCAACCCCAGTCACCTGCTCTCTCCTCATACCAAACTACCTTTAGTTCCCTTGATCTCTTTGTTCTGGGGCCTGTTTGCATGCTGTTCCCTTTTCTTGAAAACCTTTCCATCCCACTCTTTCTTCTCTATCTTATAGCCTATCCCTGTAAATGTTCTTCCACTTGGCTATGAAGTCATCATTAAGTTCTTGCTTCTCCAGGAAGCCATCCCCTGAACATTCCCTCACCCCACATCCAAGCTTGGTACCCCTCATAGGTATTGCCATGGCACCATGAGCCATCCTCACCACAGCCCTTTTATCCACATTTTCTAAATATTTGCTCACCAAATGACAGACTAGTGAGGCAATGAATTGTGGGTCTTTCTGATCAATATAGCCCAAATCTAGTATGTTCTCAATAATTAGCTAATGAATGAATAAATTAATGGGGAAACAGTTGAGTGTGTCATCAAGGTTAAATAATGTGTTTTCTATAATTATTTTTAGTAACATTTGTGCTCATGGATCAAACCTCACATAGTTCTACGGACATGTCTTTTTACACATAATTTTCAAATGGGGACTGAGAAGAAAAACTTTGAACTTGACATAAATGCTGTTAAAAGAGTTTATAACCCATTTTCTAAATTAACAATAAAAGAAAGATGAGCTCAAAGTGTTGTTTAAATAGGGTAAAACTATATTTCAGTTATACCAATTGTCCTAGAATAATTCTTAGTTATATCCCCTTTTCTTTTAAAAGCTTTTTATTTATTTTACAATAAATTATATAGTCATTCTATGTCTAAATATTTGAGAATAAAGAGAAGAGGAAGAAGAATTACAGACACATATAGTTTTCCTTTATTTTTGAAAATATAATATGCAAACAAAGCCAATGGCACATTCTAATCCTAGTTTGTCAATGATAAAACTTAAATTTGCTCAGAGCTTTTCACAATCATCATTAATGATAAAAGGGTGGAAAGTGATTTTGTTAGAGCTTCTTAAGAACTTACTCTCAGTCTTTATAAGTAACTCAAAGATAAATATTTATGCAGAACTAAGATTATTTTCAACTAACGGCTAACGACTAATGTTTCCCAGAGTTCTTTTCAACAGCCTAGAAAGTGAGTTTTATTATTTTAGGTTGTCTCTTATTTTTCATCCTCTCTTGGTTGCAGCTAATTGTTAATTTAAAAATAAGTTAATACAACACAAATGACTATATAATAACTAAGTGGTTTCTTTGAGAATATCTTTGCTGGTTCACATGTTAAAACACAATTCTGAGAACCACATTCCCTCCCTGAAACTGTTTGTTCTCAGTAAACAGTAGAAATGCAGGAGGATTAATTTAAAAACTAAAAATATCAACTTTTTGAAAACATAAAAGATTTAATTTTTATAAGGTCTTTTAATCTTTTATCATGTATTCATTTCTTGTATCTTTAATTGAAATGTATTCTATTTGATGAACTCTCTATAACATGACTAAAAATTACTATAAATTGGAGTTTGTGTTCATAGAAGAAGTTAATTATGCAATACACACATCAAGTTGAGTAAAATTATCCCAAGGGGAATAAAAGATTATATTTTATCTTGCTTGAGTTACACCCTAGTCATGAAATTACCATTCAGATCTTTCAACATACCAGGCCATGAATGCATGTGGACTCTCCTGTTGTAATTGGATTCTCTTGATCACTATTAGCCCATTTGAGGGTGGGATCAATCCTCAGGCTGGCTGATTGTGAAGCTCAACTCCAACCATCACTAGCAAGGTCCTATACAGGTTCTAAGAAAACAAAACATTGTAGAAGAAAAAGGAAGAGGAGGAGAGATCAAAATGGAAAAATAAAGATTAAGAAAATAAAAATTAGGAAAAAATAAGGAAAGAATCTTATCTAATAAAAGAGTAATATGCAAATTGACAATCACTCCAACACACAAGATGGCTACTCTTATGTGGTCAAAGATGGCTGCCCCCATATGAACAAAAGCTGGCCACCACAAGATGGTCAGCAGGGAAAGGCAGTTGGGAGGGACCAGGCCTGCAGGGGAGGGCAGTTAGGGGTGACCAGGCCTGCAAGGGAGGGCAGTTAGGGGCAAACAGGCTGGCAGGGGAGCAATTAGGCATCAATCAAGCTGTCAGGGGAGTGGTTAGAGGATGATCAGGCTGGCAGGCAGAAGTGGTTAGGCACAATCAGGAAGGCAGGCAGGCTAGCAGTTGGGAACCAGGAGTCCTGGATTGTGAGAGGGATGTCCCAGATTGAAAAGGGTACAGGCTGGGCTGAGGGACACACATACCCCGTACATGAATTTCATGCACTGGGCTCTAGTAAAATAATAAAAGGAAAAAGAAAAAGAAATAGAAAAGAAAAAATTAAATAGAAAAGAAAAAAGAAAGAAAAGAAAAAAGTGGATTTGGCCTCAGTAGACTTATTGCTTGTTGTGATATTCCTTTGGATATGCTGTTTGTGAAGCTTGTTGTATCCTGCTCTGATGTTGTCTGAACCTAGCTATTTGGTGTGTTGGTCCTGGGCTTCTTGGGAGTGACTCTGGTGTAAGCCAATATCAGATGCTGACTATATGCCTGGCCCTCAGCAACTAGTTTGAAGCTACAACAATCCACAGTTTGTGGCTACCTCTGCTGGGCTTGGCTTCACATGGGAAGGACCAACCTACACTCCAAGGCTGGCTTTTACCAGCACCAGGCCCAAGGGTGAGTCAACAAATATCCCAAGACATCCTGGGATCCACCTCTGCCTGTCTCTACCTGCTGGCTGCCTGCTAGGCTTAGTTACTAAAAAGGCTCAGTCACTGAAAGAGCCTCTGACAGAATTGGGAGATGGAGCTAATGGATCCCCCATAAGAGAAAGACGTCATTCAGGCTTCTGGGAAGATGGTGGGTGTAATCCCTCACTCCAGAGTCATGCATTTGTATATGTTCCAGATTTTTCCCTGAAGTTGGCAGGGTAGAGCCCCTAGTAGTCAGGTGGGTGGGACATATTTCTTACTGTCTTTAAAAATGAAATTAGGAGACTTAAGAAGTTTTCCAGCTGAGGTCCAGGTAAGGCCTTCTGGATGATCTGGCTTCATAATTAAAGTTTTAACTCAGAAAAATCTCTTAGCATTTGTCATACCATCAAAGAATCCTTAAAAAAACAAATGCTTCTGCCCATAGAGAAAATACATAGACTTCTCTGAGTAATCATTATTGTAGGATCACAGCACTTGAAATGGGCCTTTGGGAGAAATAGGACCAATGTCTTCATTTTTTAAACTAAGAAAATTAGAAGTTCAATGTTATTTAGTATTATTTAAAAAATATTCATTACACAAAAAATTCTAAGACAACCTATTAGGTTATCATAGTCACTAATATGCTGTTTGCAAAACCATCTGATGGCACTACTTTCAACATCAGAGTCTATCACTAAAATTCATTTTGACTGTTTTGCAAACAAACTTTCTTCCAATTAATAATTAAACAGAGGAACAGCTTGTGGTATATGCTTGAAACTAATTTTACTATATATTGTTGGAAATGACAAGCACACATGAAGATGTGACTGAAGCTGGGTAACATTTAAATATTCCATTTTTCCTCTGTTACCTTGACTAGAGTAAAGTTAGTTCCCAAGGTAAAAACTAAGTGGTCTGCCGGCATATGGTATAGCCTCCATTTGAGCGCTAAAAGCTGGATACTGTTTTTGTGAAACAGATGTTGTTGAGTGCAGCAATGCACAACTGACTCTAGCTAACAGCTGGGAATCCTTCGTGACCCATATAGCGAGAAATAAACATGGTCCTATGCTTGGCAAAAGTGGAAGAAAGCAAATTTCCATTTGTTAAGAGCTTATCAAAATGAAGAATAAATGTTTCTAGCCATAAACTGATTTTATTCACCAGAGTAATCTTTCCAGCAGCTTATGTGATGGCCTCATAATATCACAGGCACCCTTTGCCAGATGAAGGCTGCAGTTGCACTGACATACAGTACAGATGGAAAATAAACATCTGCCTCAATCAAGAGAGAAGACCAAGGACAAGGTTGACGAATATTATCTGGCATGACTATCTTTGCAGGGAAGCACATAAATGCTACAGGATCAAAACCACTGGCATCGTCTGGTGGTGTCCTTATGTGGTTACTGACCATGAAGAGAGATGATTAGTATGCACTCTCCAAGGAGGAGTGTTGCAGATGCTCAGGGTGATATGCTTCCAACTCTGTAGGATCTGTCTTGCTGTAGCCACACCATGTGAGTCGCAGAGCGATTCCATTTTATTTTTTTTTTCATGGTTCGACTGCATTTATTGTCTGCAAAGTTTCCCTTCCTGTTGTTGAGTGCCACACACCAGGGGAGAAGGGAAAAAGAAGAGCTGATTTGGAAAAGATAAAAGCATCTTTTTTTATAGGCCTAGCTAAAATGTCAACACAGCCGCGTAATCCAAATTCAAATCAAATGCTTTTCTTCAGATAAGGACTAAACCTCAACATTTTGATTGTGTAACACTATATTTTATTACATGGTCCAACTTCACCTTTGCCAGAATCCAAGTGGGATAACATATGTTCTGTGAGAAAGACACACACACACACACACACACACACACACACATACACACAGGAAATACACACATATCCTCCCATCCTAGAACTGAGTTCCTTTTGTCCTCATTGCGACCAAATGATTCATGTGACACAAATAATATGACAGATGTAGTTTTAAAAATTCAGTTTTACTGCGAGTGTCTTTTTGACTGAAACTTCTTTCATTTTCTGGTATCTCTTGTGACCATATGGAGTTTAGATGGCAGTGAATTCCCTTTTACTAACTCAAATCCTTTTCTGCACCTGGGCACAATTTTGGATAAGGAAATGAAGAAAAGAAAAAAAAGTGTCAGGCTTAAAATCTAGGATTATATGATGAGTAAGGCGTACTTTTACCTTTTTGTGAAAGGACACCTTTATTACTATGGTTTTATTAAGAGTTTTATTTTTTAAAGTGACATTGTGGAGAATCCTGGATATGGATTTTTGGTTATTTCTTTCCTTGAATAATAAAGAAAAAGAAACTTGCCTAGAGTCTGGTAATCTGGTTAAAGCAATTATGATCTTAGTTCTTTTTACTTCAGATTCTAAAATGAGTTGAAATCTCAGACTTCATTACTAATAAGAGCAAATATTTAATGTTTACTATGTATCAGTAAAGTGCTATACTTAGCTCTTTATATGTAGTAACCCATTTAATCATTACAAAAATCCTGAGTTAGACATTTACTGGTATTTCTATTTTATTGAAGAGTAAATAGAGGCACAGAGTGGTTAAGTAATTTCTCTAAGGTCACAGAGCTTATAGTAGCAGAACCAGCATTTGAACAGAAAGCTCTGGCTCAAGAATTCATACTCTTGACCATGTTGCAACTGGTAGTCTAAAAAAGTGGTCAGCAAACTCATTAGTCAACAGAGCCAAACAAATATCAACAGAACAATGATTGAAATTTCTTTTGAGAGCCAAATTTTTAAAACTTAAACTTCTTCTAACGCCACTTCTTCAAAATAGATTCGCCCAGGCTGTGATGTTTTGTGGAAAAGCCACACTCAAGGTGCCAAAGAGCCACATGTGGTTCAAAAGCTGTAGTTTGCCAACCACTGGTCTAATAAGTTAAAGCTGTAAAGTACAGATATTTGACTGTAGCAAATATCAAGGTATGTTGACTTCATTAATGTAAATTATTTGATTCTGTTCTTTCTTTCTTAACCTGTAAAGGGGATCATGTTATTATGCAACTTAAAAGCAACATATTCTATAATATATATGTATATATATGTATACATATATATGTATACATGTATATGTAATATATATATACACATATATTATAGAATATGTTGCTTATAATATAATATATATTATACTACAGATATACCACACATAATATATCTACATATATGATATATATGCATATATCATAATTTAACCATTCTAATATTTTATTTATTAATTTTGTTATTTTTCCATTTCAAACAATAAGGTAATAGACATTTTATACCTCTATCACCATGTGTTACTAATGAATGTCTGTATCAAAGATTTTCAGAAGTGTGGGTGTCTTTTTGACTGAAACTTTTTTCATTTTCTGGTATCTCTTGTGATCATATGGAGTTTAGATGGCAATGAATTCCGTTTTACTAACTCAAATATTTAACTCAAGATGTGTGGGTATTATTTTATTAGGTGAATTTTAAAAATTCTAGGTACCAAAAATATTGGCCTATACATATACACTTATTTATAATGATCTCTATAGTTACTATTTTTCACTTTTATTGAGTTATAATTTATATACACTAAAATTCACTTGCTGAAATGTACTAAGCTATACTATTCACTTGTTAAAAGTTCTATGAGCTTTGATGCGTGCACATAGTTGTACAGTCACCACCACAGTGCACATATAAAACTATTCCATGAACCCAAAACTTCCTTCATGAACTGAGGTCAACCCTCTTCTCCAGATATCTTTCCCTATAGTTTGCCATTTCCATAATATCTCATAAATGAAGTCAAACAGAATGTAGCTTTGGGATTTAGCATGAAGCTTTTGAAATTCTTTCATCTTGTTGCTGATAGCAGTCATTCATTCCTTTCTATTGTTCAGTACTATGCAATTGTATGGTTGCACCACAGTTTACCTATTCAGCAGCTGCAGGGCATTTGGTTGTCGTCAGATTTAATGCTTATGAATAAAGCTACTATGGTTACCTAAAGGTTTTTGCATGAGCTTAAGTGTTCATTTAACTTGGGAAAATACACAGGATTGGAAAGTCTTAATCATATAGTATTTAGTTTAACTTCATGAGAAAATGTCAAATTGTATTCCAAAATGTCTTTACCATTTTGCTTTCCCGACAGCAATTAGTGAGAGTTCTTGGTGCTCTATATTCTCATCATTCCTTGGCATTGTCACTTGTTGCTTTTTTTAATTTCAATCGTTCTAGTAGTTGTATAGTGATATCCCATGATTTTAGTGTGCATTTTCCTAACAACTAATGATGTTAAACAGATTTTTGTGTATTTTTGACATTTTGTATCTTTTCTTTGATAATATATTTATTCAGATCTTTTGTCATTTTAAAAATTGAATTTTCTTATTTTTGGTGTTTTAGTGTTTCTATATATTCTGGATACCAGTCCTTATCAGATAATAATTCCTAAATATATGTTATTTTTGCCTGTGATTTATCTTTTCATTCTTTCAAATAATTTAAATCTTCAATTTTGATGTAATCAAATGTGTCTTTTTTTTGGTTTTGGATTGTGATTTTATCTAAGAAATATTTGGTGCATCATAAAGAAGGTGGGCACTGAAGACAAATTTTGCTTTTATCACAGTTTTTCATAAGACTCACCCTGAAGATTACTATTTCTATTGATGTTTTCTTGTAATAGGGTGAAGATGTGTTATGCAAAATATTTAGAAATATTACTTTGACATAAGTTTTAGTGATAAGGTTTAATCTTTCCAAATCCCAATTCATCACTTACATGAATGGCAATTAATTTAGAAGACCCAATCCCATTGTGGGATGCGGAATGTTACTTCGACTTTTGCAAACAAAAAAAAAATGGCACTGAAATTTTCAAGGACAAAAAAAGATGATTTATATGAATTTATTTGTAATCACTTCTTATTGATGCTGGGTTGAGACCATGAACCACTCTCTGACATATTCTCTCTAGCCCCATCTCGCTTCTCTCTTTCAACCTAAGCCTCAAAAGAGCAGTGTGGATGTATTACTTTACTTCCCATTTTCCTTTGACTTCTATCATTTATTAGAATATGCTATGGGATTTTTAGTTTATTTTTTTGCCTCCACCCCTCTACTGAAACTGCCCTAACCAAGGAAGGACCTTCCAACTGGTAAATCTAATAAACACAGAACCCTCCCCAGCAGACCTTCCAGCCAACAGGTGTTGGTGGACTGGGAACACTCTCTAGAGTCCTGATAGAGCCTCCGTCTTAGGCAGGTATATGCCTTGGAGGGAGCGGGGAGATGTGGATGGGAAGAAATACTTGGATCTAAAGGTGAGGGAGGGCCTTCTCAGGATCCTGCCTCTCCTCCAGTGAAAGTTCTCTAATGATTTGGGTTCAGGACAGTCCCCTGCTTTTTCCCCAGGAATAGAGGTGCTTTATTTTGTTTATTTTGTTTTTCTAGCTTTCATGGGTCTTCACATATGTCCTGAAGTGACATGTGTTGTTTCCCTTGCTGACTTGAAGCCTTTTTTTCTATAGAAGAGAAAGAATAGAAGGATCAGGGCAACTTTGAGCCTTTCCCACAGCAGCTTCTGTTTCTTTCCTCTAGACCTGCACATGAGAGGCTTTTTCAGGTTTCTTGCTCTGTTGCCAATCTTTCAAGCACTTGGTGAGCTCCATGGGGAAGATCCTACCAGTGAGTTGATCTTGTCCCTGTGTCTGGGGCTTCCGTGGGTCCCCTACTTTCGTGCTAGTGTTACTGAACTGGAGAGAGTCCTCCCGGGTGATGTGCAGCAGAGCCAAACACTGAATACTGAGTTTCGCAGTGAAAAAATTAGAGCAGTTTATTGGCAGGGCACCAAGCCAGGAGAAGGGGAAACTATTGCTTAAAACCCAAACTCCCCAGTGGATTTTAATCAAGGAGATTGAGGGTTGGGAGTTAGGATTTGAGGGTGAAGTTGATTGGTTAGTTCCTGTATAAGCTTCAGGGGTTTTCTCTAGTCTGGTTAATTCAGTTCCTGACATCATCTTGCCTGGTGCCTTCATCACTGTAGTGATCTAACCATCCTGAGGAACCAAGATTCTGCAAATTATCTCGTGATTGTGTATCAGTAATGTTCTCTTTAAAATAAATCTTGTGACTTTTTTATTGTTTAAGCTATCATTTGTTTATACTAAACTAGCTGCATTTTTTTCTAACATCTCAAGCAAAGTGTCCTTTTAAATATTTCTCCTGGATCTTGACTTAGAGGCAAGTCTTTGGGAAATGACTAACATGCTTTTTAAATCTTCGATTATAAGTTACATGATAATAAAAATAATGGAAACATCTAGTTAAAGCCTAAACCTATATCTCTGGACTCTATGGTCTAAAATCTAAACATGTTTACTGTTAACTGTTGGTCCTGGGGCACAGTTAAGTTGGCTGGAATGAGTTTGTTTCTTTTCAGGCTTGTTTTAAAAGCTTTTATGGGGCATGTTCAGCGCAAAAAACTATCTCGATGCAACTCCTTTCTCTGAAGACTACCCCTCCCAACAAATTCGAGCCATCTTGGCCTTCCTGAAACTTTCAGCTCTCACTCTTCTACTCAGCCAGACCTCTGGGCTTTGATTGGCTATCTTTTTGCTCTGAGATCTGGAAAGTTTCTGTGGGTAGTTATTTTGGACAACTGTAGATCTCACTTGTTATTTTTTCTCAGGGATCACTGTTTTGGGCTGTCTGTCATAAATTGTCTGAAATTGTTATTTTTTGTATTTTTCTACCTGTGTGGCTGTTTAAGATATAAGGAAAAATCCAGTCCCTGTTAGTATATTATGAAAGCAATAGCCATAATGAAAGACTCTTCAAGTGTCTTCCATGTTATACTGCAACTAGAACCTTGGTTTAATCCAAACATTCAAACATGCTTTCTCTACTTCTATTTCTGAGATGCTTGTGGTCTGCTAGAGGAAATCACATAAATATGAGCATTGGTAGGACTTTATATTTTTACTAGAGGCCCAGTACATGAAATTCATGCATGGGTAGAGTCCCTAGGCCTGGCCGGAGATCAAGGCCAATCAGGTTCCCCGCCTCCCTGCCTCCTCCTTCCCTCGGCACCACCCTTGGGCTGCTACTGTGCGGTTCCCCCACCCCTTGCCTACTCTTTCCCTTGCTCCCTCAGCGCTCTACCACCACTGGTTGCCTGCTATGTTCCACACAACCCCTGAGTGGTCAGCACATGTCATAGCAAGTGATCAAACTCCCATTCTCCTGGTAAACTCCCAAGGGGAATACTTTGCATATTAGCCTGATAGATAGATAGATAGATAGATAGATAGATAGATAGATAGATAGATAGATAGATTAGAGGCCTGGTGCATGAAATTCATACAGAGGAGGGGAGGGTGCCCTCAGCCCAGCCTGCACTCTCTCCAATCTAGGACCCCTCAGGGTATTGGGCCTAACTGGCAGTTGGACATCCCTCTCACAATCCAGGACTGCTGGCTCCCAACTGCTCACCTGCCTGCCTTTCTGATTGCCCCTATCCACTTCTGCCTGCCAGCCTGATCACTCCCTAACCAATCCTCTGCCAGCCTGTTTGCCCCTAATTGCCCTATTTTGTGGGCCTGGTCACCCCTAACTTCCCTCCACTGTGGAGCTGGTCACCCTAACTGCCCTCCCCTGTGGGCCTGGTCACCCCTAACTGCCCTCCCCTGCAAGCCTGGATTCCCCCCAACTTCCCTTCCCTGCTGACCTAGTCACCTGTAATTGTCCTCCCCTGCAGGCTTGATCACCCCCAACTGCCCTCCCTTGCAGGCTATCTTGTGGTGGCCATCTTGTGTCCACATGGGGGCAGGATCACTTGACCACATGGGGTCAGTCATCTTGTGTGTTGTTCAATCTGCATATTACTCTTATTAGGTAGGATAGAGGCCTGTTGCACAGGTGGGAGCCAGCTGATTTTCCCTGAAGGGTGTCCTGGATCACAGGGTAGGTGTTCCCTTGGGGTGTGAGGTGGCCTGGGTGAGAGGCCTGTGGTGGTTTTCAGGCTGGCCATGCCCCCCAGCAACCCAAGCGGAGGCCCTAGTATCTGGGATTTATTTATCTTCTACAATTGAAACTTTGTAGCCTGGAGTGGAGCCAAGCCTTTTGCTTGCACAGCCATTGAAACTTTGTTACCTTAAGCAGAGACCTGGGCACTTGGCTTCCTCCATCGTTAGGGGCAACCCAAGCCTCCCTCCTGCTCTCTCTGTGCTGTAGCCATCTTGGTTGGGTTAATTTGCATACTCGCTCTGATTGGCTGGTGGGCATTGCTGATGGGCATGGCTGGTGGTGTAGCAGAGGTATGGTCAATTTGCATATTATGCTTTTATTAGATAGAATGGTTCTTAATTTCAGCTGCCTTCTGCCTTCTCAGCACTATTTCCTATTATTGCTATATATCAAATGCTTGCCAACCTCTTCAGGTTCTTGATTCCAACATCTAGAAACATTGTTTAAGCAACCTAACCTTTTTTATATGTTACAGAGGAGATAAAAGGTATGTTCATGGAAATTACTCCAATCTTCCATCAATTCACATACAAACACATTCTTTAAAAAATAAATTGGGGGGAGATGTGTTATTTGCCTGTTCAAATCACATACTTTCTCTGTACTTATTATATATTTCATTCTTTTCTGTTACTTTTTTCTTTTACTACATTTTTCTTGTTACTGTACCTTTATCATTTTGTCTGATAACATAATTATTGCAAAAGGTTAAAGTCTATTGAAGAGTAAAATCCATTCTCCACCCATATTAAAAATTAAGACTTTATTTTAGAAGTCAGCTATTGCTATTGTTTTCTTCTGTGTAGTGGTCTCTTGTCGGACACCCTTAATAGCCTCCTGAATGTGGCTGACAGAGACCACACTGTTGTCCTTTGATTAACACTCCCAGTTCGTCAGGGGAGAACTCAGCCAAGTGTTCTCCTTTACTCAGAATCCTCCAATGACTTCCTCTCTTCTCTTCTGCAAGTAAAAGCCAAAATTCTAAAAATGGCTTGGCCCACCAGTCTCTCATTTCCTACTCCTCCCCCCTCCTTAATTTCATCTTAGCTTTACTAGCCTCTTTACATTTATTGCATAAGAAACACATTTAGGGTATCTGGCTCTGTGCTTCTCTCAAGCTGGAATCCTTTTTCCCAGATAGTTTCCTCACTTATTTTAGATACCTCCTCAAAATTTATCTTGGTAGGCCTTCAATGAAAACTTCATATAAAAATAGCAATACTCCTATCCAACGCCTATTCTCCTGGCTATATTTCACTTTATAGTTCATAATGGCACTAATATAAGAATAATGTCTATTTGTTTCGCCCTACCAGATGGCAAGCTCTGTGAAGCAAGGATATTTGTATTTTTGGTTCACTGCTGTAGCAAAGACACCTTGAGCAGTAACTTCCATGGAGATAGCATTCAAAAAAATATTTCTTGAATAACTGTTTTGTATTCCTCTTCTAACTACATTCCATGGTTTCCCAGAAAACAAACATGTGTGTGGTGAGGCCTCAAGTTGCTTCTCTGGTCAGCTAAAAGCTCTCCTGGATTCTTCACAAGGGATATATGTTTTCAGCCTTGCTCATGAGCCTATATTCACTATTTTCTCAAAGTAATTTTATTTCAGAAGCCTTTTCTGACATGGGTCTTGAGAAGGCAATGCTGATCCTCCTCACTGGGTCTAGGTAACTTTAGATTTCAGGGAGCAGATCTGAATCTTGTGCAATTGATGACCTAAGATGCAGCCATCTTTGCTACCAGGAAATAATCTTAATTGAATTATAAAAAGCTCTTATTTGCTCAAGACATTTAAGCACCATCTGCCTCCAAGCAAAAGTAAATTTCTTCAATTAAAAAACAAACAAACATATATGCTACATATATATGTAAATTTTTAATTTATATAAGTGGAATTATAATTTATTTACTATCTACTTTTCTTACTATTTTCCTATGTTAGTACATAGTTGATTTATTCTCTTTAATTATTGCAAAGCTGCCATTTTATTTTTAAACTCTCTACTTGATTTTAATTTATGACTATTTAAACATCACTGAAGAAAACATTCTTGAACATACACCTTTAAACTGCTATTTCCTGAAAATTATTATAAGTGGAGTCTCTTGACCAAAATATGAAAACATTTAACATTTAGTTTTATTGCCAAATTATCTCCAGAAAACATTGCCAATTTATACTCATACCAATAAGGTAAATTACTTCATAGACATTTTTCAATCTTTTTAGATCTTAAGATAAGGTATCTATCTCATTGTTTTTATTTTGCACATTTTTTGATTAATAATAAGGCTGAGCATATTTCTTATTTATTTTAGCCATTTATATTTCTTTTTTTTTTAATATATTTTTATTGATTTCAGAGAGGAAAAAGAGAGAGAGAGAGAAAGATCAATGATGAGAGAGAATCATTGATTGACTGCCTCCCACCCACCCCTCACTGGGGATTGAACCCACAACCTGGGCATGTGCCCTGACTGGAAGTCAAACTGTGACCTCCTGGTTCATAGGTTAATGCTCAGTCACTGCAATCACTGAACCACCCTGGCCAGGCCATTTCTATTTCTTGTTCTATGAATATTTTCTTCATGACTTTGTCTCAGTTTTATATAAGATGATTTACTTTTTAGTACATGATTAAATTTTGCAATATTTCATATACAGATGGTCCCCAACTTACCATGTTTCCACTTATGATTATTTTACTTTACTATGGTGTAAAAGCAATACCCATAAACCTTCACATTTTGAATTTTGATCTTTTCCCAGGCTAGCAAAATGCGGTACAATATTCTTGTGATGCTGGGCAGCGCCAGAGAGCTGCTCTTCTTAACCATCCATGTGATCATGAGGGTAAACAACCAGTACTCTACAGTGCACTGTGTTTCAGCATTTTTGGATATTGTGTTTTGTGTTTTTACATCTCAATATGTCTACAAAATGCCCATCTCTGTCTCCTGCTTCTGGTGAGAAGAGGAAGGCAATTACTCATGAAGCTCAATATAACTGCCCAAATGTGTGCTAATGTAAGCGTTCTGAGTATGTTTAAGGTGTGCTAGACTAAGCTATGATGTGCAGTAGGTTAGGTGTATTAAATGCATTTTGACTTAGGATATTTTCAATGTACAATGGGTTTGTTGAGACTAACCTCCTCATAAGTTGAGTAGCATTTGTGAATAGAATCAAATCTGTTATTCAAATTATTTGTATATTTACTTGTTGATTTTTTTTGACCTACTGAATTCTGGAAAAGTGTTTGTTTTTTTAAATAGACTTTTTTTTTAATTGTTGATAGCATTACAGATATCTCCCATTTTTCCCTCCACTTCTTCTCTCCTTTCTGCTTCTACCCACTGGAAAAGTGTTTTAATGTGTTCCACTACCAACATGGTTCTCTTTAATTATCTTTATGTTTTTAATACCTTTTGCTGTATGCATTAAAATGCAATGTCATTGGATATACAAAGGTTAATGACTTTTGTATTTTTTAAAAATATATATTTTATTGATTTTTTTACAGAGAGGAAGGGAGAGAGATAGAAAGTCAGAAACATCGATGAGAGAGAGACACCAATCAGCCGCTCCTGCACGCCCCACTGTGGAGATGTGCCCGCAAGCAAGGTACATGCCCCTAACCGGAATCGAACCCGGGACCTTTCAATCCATAAGCCGATGCTCTATCCACTGAGCCAAACCGGTCTCGGCAACTTTTGTATTTTTTTTAATTAATTTAAACCCTTGGATGAGTAATTTTTACTTGAACATTTTTGTTCCAAAATGTGATATATCCTGTAATTTGTCATCAGAAGTCAGAGTTTGTTAAAGTTTTGGCTCGAATAAGTATTTTTCTTTATTTTTGCTTTTTTCTGTAATTTTCTTTGGTATCATGGAGAGTTCTGTAAAATGTGTTTTCTTCTTTCTTGGATTTCTATTTTTCATTTTCAACCTCTTACTAACTAGTTCTTTCTAAAAACTCTACTAAACCTTAACCAGATAACAATAGTAAATAAACAAAAGCAAACTGACCAATGACTCTTCTCTCCAATGTATCACTTACATTTGAAACTTGTAGTCCTCACTTTATACTTTTTGGTATTTTATAAGTTACACAAAAGATAGTCTTTTATAACCACCAGTTCCTCACACTCACCTTTTTTTCTGTGCTTCTTTCTAAAATCTAAGCCTCTTCCTCACCTTATTTGGTCAGGCAAATGTCACCAATTGTACCCAAATTATCACACCCAATCCATTCTTGTCAGGTCTTATGTTATATGGTCTCCTCTACAGGTAAAATTATTTCACTCTTTTGTGGAAATACTTTTTCCCTTGACTTTTATAACATATTCACTTCCTTTGTCATTTTGTCTCCTCTGTATGCCCATTTCCCACATAATTTTGTCTGTATTTATATCTTCAACTTCTACCCATCTGTGGCTCAACCTGCAATCTGTGTGTCTAAGGTAAATTTCTCTCCTGAATTCCAGAACATAGAATGATCAATAGGCTATGTGGACAGACCAAAAGAATCTAAGAAAATCATGCAAAACTAACTCAATTGTCTTTCCTCTGCTTTATTTGCTTTAGATCTCTAAATAATGCCTGAAAGCCTTTGCTTTATCTGTTGAATTCTAGATTGCTAGATCAATAATTTGCAAATGACAAGCAGTTATTTGCAAACTCTTAGGAAGGTCATTCTCTAGGTTAGGATTCATTTCTGGATGTCTTGCCCAGATGATGAATGTGGAAACAAGATAAAATGTGGAGAACTAATATTTTGGATAGTAAGTCCTTGCAGGCAGAGACAGAGTATTATTCACCTTTTGAAACTAGCACAGGAGCTGTGGCATATTAAGTAACCAATATGTCATTAAGAACTCACTCTTGGTTGAGCTTTACTTGTAGCTTGAGACTTGGTTTTATGGTAGAAGAAAGAAACTAACATTTGCTATGGACAATCACAACATTGAACCATAGAAAAAAAATTTTCTATAAAATGTTTATGCCAAATTCAGTGACTGTAGGATAAAATGTTGAAATCTAAAAAAAAGTCAAAATTTCCATTAATTTATATAATTTTACTTTGTCAAAGAATCAAATTTATTGGCACATTGAACTTGTAGATACGTTAAGTTTTTTATTTGGCATGCAAAAATATGTCATGTTTTTGACCCTACTGTTTCTGCTTCCTCTTTAAACACTGTGGATTCTTTTATTGAATGCCCTAAAAGGTTCTGCCAGTTTTAAACCCAGGAGGCTGGTACCCCATCTGTTTAACTGGAAACCATCTAATCCAAACAGACACTTCTCTTCTTAGGAGGTATTTCCAATGCTCTGTGAAACCAAAACTTTCCATTCTGTGATGCATATATATCTCTTGATCTGACAATGTGTTGAACACATTGAGGTAAATGCCCAGATGTCCTTGCCACCATGGAGTTTGGCTAAATTCTGGCCAAGCCCCAACAATAGAATTAGAGAAATGAGCAAGTAACCCACAAAGAAAAAGGCTATCTGGGATTCTAATTTGATCCAAATCCACAGCATCACTCAGACCTTTCTGTAAAGCTAAAGGAAATCTTATAAGTTTAAATCAGATACAACTTAGCCTATAATATGAGAATAATGTAGACTTGTCCCAGAACTGTAGGCTCT
Source organism: Lasiurus cinereus (assembly GCA_011751065.1). Taxonomy (NCBI): domain Eukaryota; kingdom Metazoa; phylum Chordata; class Mammalia; order Chiroptera; family Vespertilionidae; genus Lasiurus; species Lasiurus cinereus. Next base: position 7,741,538 of record JAAGEH010000040.1, read on the forward strand.
TAAATGTGGTACTCAAGAATGAACCTGCAGAATGATAGAGAGCTGGGTTGATTTTTCAGAATTAGTTACACTGAATATATCCTTCCTTCCTAGGAACTTCTATTTCAAGATTAAGGATATTTAGTTATTTACTAATATTTACACAGACAACCAAAAAGTATCTGCTCTTAACAGAGATGAGGACTATTGCATCTATAGTTCTACTTTTTTTTTCACTTAATAGATTACCTCTGGTGTTTGACATTGCTTCATTATTTTTAGACTAAATACACTGTGGCTGAATGCTACTTGCTTGGTTCCTTTGGAAATCTACTACTATTAAACACAGCTCCTTGATTTGTGATTTGTTACTAGAGGGAGACGAGAATATGTTTAGTCATTATTAGTTTTATAAAAATATGACTTTTTATTTTTCCTGTTGAAACATACTTCCTTCCTATTCATTTTTATTGCTCAGGAGCATTACATTAATCTTCCCCTTTGCTAGAGAATAGCTTATTTATGTAAATAAATAAGAGCTAAAAACAATTTTTAACCCTTTCCTCCCTTACTTATCTTCATACATTTTGTCTCCTCTCTATCCTTCCATATTCTTCATCTTATGCAATTCTATCATTTTTGTCATCTTAATGCTTGTTTCAGCCAATACTTCATTGAGTGCTTTTTCTAAGTATTATCACCTTAAAAATTACTTTTTAAATGCCTTGATTTTTACTTTTCTTCTCCAGGTCTCATTTTCTGCGGCATGTTTATTATTTCTCTACAATCTTCACTTTTTATACCACTGAATGGTATACATTATATTTTTTAGAGAGTAAGGAGGTAAGTTTTTACTTCTAGAAATACTTATTTTACTTTATAATTTGTATTGAGATTGGTTAATAAAATTGAGTGTTTCAGGTGTACAATTCTATGTACATCATTTGTGTATTATACTGAGTGTTCACAACCCAAAAGCCAAGTCCCTATTAGTCACCATTTATTCTCCCTCTACCTCATCTACCTTTCACTCCCTCCATTTTCTTCTGCTCTTCACCATATTGTTGTCTCTATGAGCTTGGTGGTTTTTTGGATATGCCAATTATGAAGCTAATTAGATTCTACTCTGGTGTTTTCTGAAGTTGGCCATAGGGTATGTTGGCTCTGTGGCCTCCTGGGAGGGACTTTGGTGCCAGCCATTGTCAGATATGGCCTATGACTGGCCTGGGCAACCTGTTTGGAGCTACAAAGTAATCCATACTTTGTGGCTGTCCCTGCTGGGCCTGGATGTGCACAGGAAGGACCAAGGTGTGCACCAAGCCAGCTTTTACCAACATAGGTATCAGGGGAAGATCAGCAAAAGCCTTAAAGCACCCAAAATCTGCCTCCACCTGCCGGCTGCCTGTTAGTTGCAATCAATGAAAGAGCCTCTGGCAGTACTCAAGTTGCATAAAGTAGGATTTTAGTGAGTCACTAGGCGGGGGTGAGTGGTGTTCAACAGATGGATAGAGGTTTAAACTCAGTGCCAGTGCTGGGTCTGAGGTTACTCAGCAAATGATCCAGGGTATATTGTTTGGCTGCCCTCTGGGTGCCTACAGACCTTTGTGGGATTGGGGGCCTCAGGGAGTCATCTGTGTGATGTCAGCTGAGTTCAGCAGTTCCAAAGAGACTGAGATTTGGCCACATGAAGGGAGGGCTCTGCACTACTTGGGCATGCAAGAGCCACACACCTCAGTCTGTCCCAGATTCTGCTAGAAGCGGGAGCTCAGCAAGAGCCGGCTGGAGTTGGAAGGGTGGGGCTAGTGGATCTCTAGTGTAGAGAGGTTCTGGTCAGGCTTGGAGGAAAGTAAAAATGAATGGCCCCTGGCCCAGAGCCATACAACTAAATTCAGTTCCTTAATTTATGATTTGTTATTAGAGGGAGACAAGAATAGTATTTAGTCATTACTAGTGCTTGTGGGGACTACTAGAAGTTGGGAGTGTGGAGCCATTGGAACCTCAAAGGGTGGAGCTAGTGGATCTCTCATGAGGGTGAGGCATCAGTCGGGTTAATGAGAAAGTGGGGAAATAGCTCCCACCCCAAAGCCATACCACTCAGTCACTGACACCTCCTGCATCTGCCCAGACCTCTACACTCCAGACCTGGCAGCTGATTTCCCCTCGTGGTTTGATCCCTGTAAGGGTGGGGTGATAGGGAATCCAAAGGGCAGGATTACTGCATTACCCCAGGCTGATGCCAGAAAGAGGGGAGTGTTCCACCCAAGAAAGATGGTTTCTACAGTGTAGGAGAGTCACTAAGAATAAAGGTCCTGGTGGCTGTCCCTTCTAGCTTTCTCCCAGAACCACAAACTCTTATTTCTTCTCACATGATTCTTCTCTGATCTCTGCCAGAGCCCAGAGTGAGTGAATGCAAACAAGATTTTGTGTGCTAGCCCTTTAAGAGGGGTCCGGTGTATCTATCAGACTATCACCTCTCCTTGGCAGATATTGGAATCCCTACAAATTTTTACAGCCAGATATTATGTGGGTACCTCTTCCCAGCTCTGGTGCTCGGTTTTTTGGAACCCCTCATGGGTTTGAGACTCCAGATCCTTAGGTGGAACCTTTACAGCTGAGATCTTCCATTGGAGTAGGACTAGCCCTTTCCATGTATCTGTCTTTCCTATCGGTCTCAATTTGGCTTCTTCTACAAATCCTTGGTTATAAGATTTCTGATTAATTGGTCTTTAGTTGGTTATTCAGGTTGATTGTTCTATATTTTAGTTGCAATTCCAATTTGGTCCTGGGAGGAGATAAATGTAACATCTACCTACTCTGCCGCCACATTGCCCACCCCCCACCCCTGCCCGGTAAAAACAGACTAAAAAAGCATTTATTTTAATAAATTATACTTTTCAGATATGTGGCTCTCCAGCTCTTACTGTTCTTTGATTCCAATATGATCTGAATGTCACATAACTTTAGTTGTCTTCCCTTACCATCTGGAATTTGAAAATATGTGAAAGAAATCAGGAGGATGTGTGAAGACCATGGTGAAGAAAAGTACCATGTTCACTAAGACTTGAGTATTTCTGAGTAGAGGTGTAACAGGTAAAGTAAAATGGAGCAATTTATGTAGACAAACTCCACTGCTAGAAGGTTGCTATCTTACCATATAGGTTCTCTAATATTTGGCTGTGTGCCCCATGAATTTTGCCTAAAAATCCAAGCTGCTCTTGTTTTTGCCTTTTTTTGTTTTATCCAACTCTCATGGCACCATCAATTTTTGAAATATAGCTTCTTACCAACTATGTTAGCTTTATTCAGTGATGAAATTCAATTTTTTAGGTGACAACCTATATAATAAAGGAATTGGAAATAATTAAACATGCATATTCTCTCTCTTTCTCTCTCTCTCTCTGACACACTGATACACATACACACACACACACACACACACACATACACACACAGCTACAAAAATCAAGGATTCACTTTTCCAAGAATGGAGCACCTATATTTGCCCAACATTTTTATGTATTAAGCACAAAATGATAAATATAACCAATGGTAGAGGCATTGTCTATGTGTCTGTATCCAAATTTTCTTTAAATTTAAAAAAAGTTCAGAATGGTTAATATTCTTTCATCTCATTCATTTATATAGAAAAACTATAAATAAAATGAACAGCATAAAAACAAGAATCTTGTCTGGCAAGATAACCCAGATATTTTAGTTTAATAAAACTACCAAAATATACTTGAATACTGAAATTGAGTAAATGAATCTAACATAGTTCTTGGGGCACAGAAAACAGTTAATAAATATCTACTTTTTCTATCATCATGCTTAATATAAAACCTAAATGTTTCTAAATCCAAAAAGTTTAGATTCTTCATTAGGTTATTCATTACTTAAAAGGCTAATCTTTTTTTTTTTTTTAGCTAAGGTGTTTAAAAATCCTAGTTATAGGAAAAGGAATTAAGACTTACTAAATTTAATGCCTACTTATTCTACTCAAATAGAATTATGTGGGTGTACAACTTTTGAAAGTTTTAAAACTGCATAATCTAATTTGAAGCAGTTGACATATTGAATAACTCTGTATTTCAGAGTTTTGGATGACGTAACTCACAACAAAAGATGCAGAAATTAATAGTTTAATTTTGTGAATCCCTAAATCCCACATCTTAAATTACCCTTTCTGCATTTAAAATATTTTTATTATATTAAAAATGGCCTTATGTGACCACTTCAATCTTATGGACCTTTTTATATGCTTTCATAGAACCCAGTATCACTTTCAGGGTACTTGTCACATTTCTCAATTAAATATTGATATAATTGTTAGATTACTATCTGGTTTCCCCATCAGACTACAAACTCATGGCAAAGACCAAATCTGTTATGTGACTGCTGATCTCCAAGTTTAATACAATACATGACATCTAATAGGTTTTCTACCAATATTTACTGAATGACTGAACTTTATAGGACATTTCTTATACCAGGCACTAGACATCAATGACTAATGGTTGATTCCAAAAACTAATAATTGCTAGGGCAATTAATAACCGACTTAAGATTTTCTGTTTTCAAATTCCACTCACTTCAATCATTAATCATTTAATCATTTAATCAACAACTATTTTTTGAGTGGTTATTATGCAGCACTTTTAGGAACTGGGAATAGTCAGCAAACAAAAGTCAGATGCCTGTTTTTGAAGAATTTACATTCTGTGGACAGTAAGTTTTGTAGGTCGATGCCTTTAAACACTAAGATGTAGCAAGATCTTATCATAAGATCTAAATATCTTTTAGTCACTTCAGTTTTAATGAGGTTTGTTGCCCAAAATAAGTATTTACATCTTTCTAACTGTTCACACCCAACACCACCACCTGCTTCTGAGGTTCCCTCCTACCCTCACCCCTCTCTTCCTCACCCCTTCCAGTTAACCAGGCCCAAGGAAGAAGCCCCCACACTTTAGGAGCCATCTGAGGACTTGTGGTTTGGCAAACAACTCTGTGGTACAAAGATTTTTCTGCAGATTTGTTCAGTGCTCTTTCAGACTTGATTGCTGTTTTGTTTATTATGTGGTACCTTCACTCTGTACCTCAGGCTACTGGCAGGAATAAGCATCACTTAAAAAGTAATTTAGGAAATAAGTATACTTCCCCTAGAGTGCAAATAAAAGGGAAAGTTGTGGTAAATAGCTAATGTAAGCAAAAGGTGCCTTGGGGGAACCCTAAGAGTCACTTCTTTCAAACCAGCAATAACTTCTGGTGCTATTGGTCCTGAGGCAGCAGCCGTCAACATTGTTTAAAAAAGCTCCCTTATGGTGTTCTCATTAATTAACTGCACTGTTTGTTGATTCTAGATTGATTCCGTTTGTTCTCTGGAGAGTGTTTTTGGAAACTCGGTAATGCCTTAATGTGGAATTTCATCTTCAGGCCCTAAATTCCCAGGATGGTGGTTTACTGGGACATATAGAAGATGAAGTAAAAAAGAGAATTTGTTAGATAGAAATGATAATCAAAATATTTTAAATTCAGATGTAATTTTTTGAAGATTTTCCCCACAGAGGAAAAAAAAAAATTACCTGAAGCAAAGTTTGACTGACAGGCGGGTTTAACAAACACAAGACAAATTGCATGCAAAGCAGATAGGGAAGTAGTTTTTGCTAATTACTTGAGAAAGCATTTTAATTAAGCTGTTTGCCAATTAATGCCTCATTTTTAACATTCCATAAATATTTAAACATGTTTCATAAACTTCCTTTTTTATGGAAACACTTGTAAATGTTATTATGAAGTATCTTTGGGAATCTCATAAGAAAAAAATCTACAATTTAGAAAATTCTACTAGCCAATTTCATAAGTAAATAAGCAAATTGGTTGCTATTATACTTTAAAATGCTCTGCATAAACTTTTCTTCTATGTTCTACAACAAAGAGTGAATAAATACAGGCTACATATTATTTTGATCTTCCCTAAAGATTGAAAATAACACAAGGCATAGAAGATAGTATGTTTAATTTCAATCTTTTAGACAAAAACAAGAAAATAATTTTGGATGATTTAAAGAAATTCAAAAAATATCAATTGTTAATGTTTTTATCATCATAAACCTAAATCTGACAAAATGCTACCTACCAACCAAAATAAAAGATAATACACACACAGCAAAATAAGGAGGTTTTCCTGTTACCAAGTAGAGGCTTAAGTTGTAATATAAGCTATTATAAACTTAACCAAATATACCTCAAACATTTGGCTTCTTTCTTTTTTTATTTTTTTCCTTTTTTTATTGTTTAAAGTATTACAAATAGTAGTACATATGTCTCCTTCCCCCCCC
>JAAGEH010000040.1:7747951-7789863 GCA_011751065.1 Lasiurus cinereus
CCCCCCCCATTGACCTCTCCCTGACCTTCCCTACCCCCTGAGTACATGCCTTCACCTGCCCGCCCCCCCAGTGTCTTGAATCCATTGGTTATGCTTATATGCATGCTACAAGTCCTTCAGTTGATCTCTTACAGCCTCCCCACTGCCCCCAAACTCCCCTGCCTTCCCGCTGTAGTATGACAGTCTGTTCAATACTTCTTTGCCTCTGTATCTGTTTTCATTTCCCCATGATTCTTTTCTTTAAAAACATCTATTGGCTTCTTTCTTTTCCTGCTTACTTTTCCATTGGGACAATCATACTTATGCATGTTGCCTACTTTGCATGGTTTTCCTGAAGCAAAGAGATGAGATTAGAGCACGTTTAGAATTTAGCCAGAGGATTAAGGACACTCACCCCTTCATCAGCACATGGCACCTTTTCATCTAACTGAAACATTGGTCATGTAATAAATCACCAAAAGGAAAGGTCTGAATTCCCTGAAAGGCTAGCTATCAGGACATTTGCTGGCCAGCCTGCATGGTAATGTATTAGGCAGAAGCCAAGAAAGGCTCCCACCAAACTGGAAATCAGAGGCGAGAGAGAAAGGGGCTTCCATGGGGTTTTCTCATTGTGAAGTATGTGATCTTCAGAGGCAGTAGGAGTAAGCAGGACTGGTTAAGGCTGATGAGTCAGGAAGTTATAGGGCACCTACTGGGAAACTTGCATTTGTGTGAGCACTCAGGGACAGGAGCATAACACCAAGTGGCCCACGGCCAGGGCCTCCAGCCCACCTGCACCCCCTCAATAGAGCAATGTCCCACCATGAAGAAAGCAAATTTTTGGTCCATCTCAAATGGGGGAGTTGAACAAGTAATTACAAAAAGACCATGTAGTATAGAAACTTGAGTAAGCAAATTATATTAACTTAACTTGGCTCAGTTAGCTCTGTGACCATGTAAGTCTTTCTGTGGCTGTCCAGATGAAATCTAAAAGTGAAAATACATGTGAGTGTGGTCTCATGGAAAAGGTTATCATGCACAAGTCAAACTTATCACCTACTGCCCCTTGAGATTTGGGTAGGAATCACATAACAGGGGCCACTAAAGGAGTTATGGGCTTTCTCAGAATTTCTAGTTACTTTCTTGGTGGGGAAGGAGTAGGAGTGTTATGTGGATAGTAACACTCTGTATTCATCTTAAATTAGTTAAATGATGTTTCCTTCAGGTTGCTTAGTGTCTAGATTGTAAAGATTTCTGTCATCCTAGATTTACAGTTTAACTAGAGTTTAATAAGAAATCAAATTTCAAATTGTCTTGAATTTTTAGGGAAATAAGAAAGAAAGAAATAAGAAAAACTCACACAAAGCATTTTTACATTCAAATAGCACATGGGGAGCCCTAGCTGGTTTGGCTCAATGGATAGAGCATCAGCCTTTGGACTGAAAGGTCCCAGGTTCGATTCCGGTCAAGGGCATGTACCTTGGTTGTGGGCACATCCCCAGTGTGGGGGGTGCAGGAGGCGGCTGATCGATGTCTCTCTCTCATAGATGTTTCTAACTCTCTATCCCTCTTTCTCTCTATAAAAAATCAATAAAATGTATTTAATAAATAAATAAATAAATAAATAGTACATGGGGAGAAATAATAAAATGATATGGGTCACATTGCTGCTTCTAACTCTGAGGAAGTAACTGGAACTGGACCTGCCTTCCTATTGTCAAGTATTAAAAACTGGACAAAAATACATGGGACTGTTTTATAGACATTGCACAACTGTGATCCCTGAGAATGGCTGCCCTGGCTTTCTTCCTGGAGGCAACTTTCTGAACTAGCTTGTAGGGCAGGGGTGCCAGAGGGCACTGGCTCAGGCAGAGAGACAGAGGCTGGAGTGAGGGAGGGTTTGGCAGCTGGATTGTGTGGAGCAGAGAACCAGCAGGGACAAGGCCACAGAGAAAGAGCTCCAGAGATCCACAGGGTCGTTTGGCTGTTGAACACTAACCTGGGCCAACCTCTGCTGGATGGGCAAATGAGGACAGGGGCTGTGAAGGAACAATCTCCAGATCTCCCAGAGGGCTCAGAGAAGCTGGAGGACAGACAGCCTGGTGGAGCATCACGCCTTGCAAAGAGGCATTTAGATGCAGAATAATCTAAAACTCAGGAAAGCAGTGGCCTTCTAAAGTAACCAAATACAGTGAGAGAGTTTAATCTTCCTTTGTGACCAATTACTAGAATCTGGATATTTTGAAATTTCCATTGGATTGTTTCCTTCTAACTCTGAATTATTTAGACTTGCTTTAGTTTCCAAATGCCTGGATTTGGAAGAATATATTTTCATTATTGATTCTCAGTTTTTTAGAATTTTATGAGATCCTTTAGGGGGTCTAATATATAATCAATTTTTGTGATTATTCCAACTCTACAGGGGAAAAAGTGTTTTCTCAGATATATGCACCCCTATGTTCATAGTGGCACAATTTACCATAGCTAAGATTTGTAATCAGCCTGAGTGTCCTTCAACAGACGAGAGGATTAAAAAACTGTGGTACATCTACACAAGAAGGAATTCTTATTATTTGCAACAGCATGAATGGAACTGAAGAGCATTATGCTAAGCAAAATAAGCCAGTCAGAGAAAGATATCACATGATCTCACTCATTTGTGGAATATAATTAACATCATAGACTGATGAACAAAAACAGATCCAGAGACAGAGGAGCATTGATCAGACCATCAAACCTCAGAGGGAAGATAGGGAAGGGTGGGGTTAAGGAGGAGAGATCAACCAAAGTACTTGTATGCATACATATAAGCCTAACCAATGGACACAGACACCAGGGAGATGAGGGCAAGAGTGGGGACAGGGGGGAGGAGGAGCAATGAGGCGATAATGACACATATGTAATACCTTAATCAACAAAGAGAAAAGTGTTTTCTCTATTTTGGAAATACAGAATAAATGTCTTTAGAATAATCCATTGGATTAGTTTTATGAATTAAAATATTTATCCTTGTTGATTTGGGCTCTGGATATACATTAAAGTCTACAAGTATGATAATAAATTTGCTGATTTTTCCTTGTTATTCTGACAACTTTTGCTTTGTATATGAGGTTGCAATGAATGCAGGTTATGATTGTCATATCTTCTTGGTGAAATATTTTTCATCATATCACATTAAGTCCTATTAGTTCTGATATCAACCTATCCATTTCCTTTTCTTTAGTATTTTCCCGGTATAGTTTATTCTATTATTTTTCTTTCAAACATTCTGAAGAAAGAGGGGAGCTAGAAAAAAAATAATAATGGCATCTCTTCCCAATCTTACTACTCAAATATTAAAGAACCTGAAGCTAAAGGAAAAAACATATATCTTTGACCTTTAAACTTTCAAACTTTCCTGTAACTCTTTAGTCCTGCATTAGTCATTATATGGATTACCACCAGTACAACAGGCATTGGTTCCTGTATTCCTATCAAGTGTAAGACCTCAGAGAAAAAGTCTTCCCACTTGACAACCACCTGGAATTCATCACCATATTATTGATACTAGTCACCTCTGAAATTTGCCATTGTATTTTTGCTTTTGGTATAGATGTTCCAGTTTATTCCTTAAGTAGTAATACAAGTTTGAAGCTATGTTGCTATTTTGCATTCACCATCACCTGGTCTTTCATTTGTTTTAGTCCTTTGTTATGTAATCCCTTTTTTTCTTAAGGCCAATCTTAAGTTTGTCCTGCTTATTGCCAATTTTATTTTATGTAGTGTCTACTGTACTTTTCATTGTAATTTTATGTATTTTCCTTTAGTAATATTTTCCCTTAGATTGTGCATATCATTTTCATTTCATCCCTTTTTCTTTTCTATTTCTTTTCTGTGTGTGAGTACCTATTTCCTAAAGGCTTTATCTCCTTACTAGAGGCCAAGTGCACAAAATTTGTGCACATGTGGGGTCCCTAGGCCTGGCTGGCCATCAGGGCCAATCAGGACTAGGCCAATTAGGGCCAGGCCAATTGTGGCCGGCCAGCTAGGGGTAAGGACAGGGTGAAAAATTGCAAGAGGTTGGCTGCTGACCTCAGGAGGGAGCTAACCCTTGGCCCCCCTGTGAAAGGGGCCACATCTGGCACCACTCACCCTGGTTCCCCATCCTAGCTAGGAGCTCAAAGGCCCTGGCAGGGTTGGGAGATGAGATGATGGTTGGGCATGGAAAGAACAGATACTGGATGCCAATACTGCCATCAAAGTTCTCCACCTCCCTCTGCTCTTCCTTCCCTCACTGCCAGGCTGCCACCATGACAGGAAGGTGCTAATCAAGTTGAGGGGAGGGACGGGGTGCAGGAGGTTGTCCACCAGCCCTGAAGAGGTAGCCAACTCTCAGCCCCTTGGGAAAGGGGATACATCCACTGCCACCCACCCCTAGTTCCCCATCCTAGCCTGGGGCCTGCCGGCCAGAGGGGAGGGCCCATGGGAAGTTGGCCGGCTGGGGAGGTTGGCTGTGGGAGCACACTGACCACTAGGAGGCAGCTCCTGCATTGAGCACCTGCCCTCTGGTGGTCAGTATGCATCATAGTGACCAGTCATTCCAGTTGTTCCGGTTACTTAGGCTTTTATATATATAGATAGCCTATTAAGTTTTTAAACAGTTGTGTGATTGTTTTCCCAGATAGCTATAGTAAATTACTTTTGGAATTATTTTCTCCCTCTTAGTCTTTCCATACCCCTTATTCTACAATTATTTTCAATCTTTTGCTTTTGGTTTATTATATCTTCTGTGTGTTTAATTTTTCACTCATACTAGAGATGTGATCTCTACCAGTAAGAAGCTAATTAGCTAGGTTTACAATGGTTTTATTTTCTGCCTGTTTGGGACTTCACTAAAGACAATTCTCAGACCTGTTGTTGGAAAACACATTCAGATGTCCAGCCTCCAGATCACCCACCTCTCAGGGTTAACCACACCTTCATCTACTATGGCTCTATTGCACTAAGATGGTATGACCTTCTGGCCTTATTTACAATAAGCAGAAAATGTTCCCAACTCTTCTTGGTTATGGTCTTCCAGCATACCAAACACTCAAACTCCAGTGTGTACCATTACTGGGGTTTTCTTTTATTTTTTAATCAGTTTGTGGGTAATATATTTCTTATTTCTTTGGGTTAAGAATAGATCACCTATAATACTTAATTCCTGCCTCTTGGTCTGACTGTTATAGCAGTGATTTACTGTTACTGTAGGCATTTTTAAGACATGCAATATCTGACTATTTAGTCAGGGGCACTGACCTCTCTTTTCCTTAGATTAAGATTTTTAAAATGACATCAGCCAACACAATAATAGCTATCCAGTGTGTGTGAATCAAAATTATATATATTTTTTGTCAGATCAGCAAAAATATATTTTTCATGTGCTGCAGGATTTTAGTAATTGATGTGTACAAGAGATGAAAAAGGTTGAAAATCACTGTTTTATAGAAGTTGGCACTCCATTTATGTTCTAAAAAAGGGAGTGTTGATTGTGACAGAGGAAAGGAGGCAGTTTTCAGGCTGATTCCCAAAGTAGCATTCACTCAGTAGATATATAGCTGTCCACTCTCCAGAATGGACCACACTTTGCATTTCCAAGTCTAAGAAAGGGGTGGGGTGGAGGAAAAGCAGCAAGAGTTAGAGAGCTGTCTGCTTAACTTCTGGTAGCCCTATGGTGAACTCCTCTTGCATTTTTAATCCTTTATATACATAATGTTGGAGTCACTCTAATAGGATCTGAAGCATGAAGCTATTTCTCCAAAAAGGTGGGTACAGAGGTGTGGAAAAGTGATCAGTGCTTCTGAGGGAAATCATTTTAGAATAGTTGAAAAATGTTGGGGAATCTTGTCTGACAAAAGAACATTTTGGGGAGTTGTGTCTTCTTTGAGAGAGCATGTTCTTGGGAGAGGGAGTCCACATTTGCTATTCAAGAGAGTGTTGAGTTGGGGGAGGCAGAGAGGGATGGCATATTTCTTAATTCCTAATATTTTACAAACTGCTCTATCCAGATGTATGTCTTATGGTCTCCAAAACATGCCATTTGCCCTCTTCTTCAAGTCTTTGCATAGACTCTGCCTTTTCTAACTAGAATACCCTCATTTCTCTCTTTCCTTGCCTGGGTAATTCCTACTTATTACTCAGTTCTCATATTAAATAGCCCCTTCTCAGGAAGACATCTCCAACTCCCTTTCTTTAATGACTGAAATGGATACCCTTCCACTCTGCTCCTACAGCACCTTAGCATACTGGGTATCCTAGCACTCACTTTCCTCAGTTGTTACTGCTTGTCTATTACTATGTTGAAGGACAGCTTATTTTATTAATGATGATATCCCTATGTTAATACAAATGGCAAACAGTAAATGTAGAGGAAATATCCAATAAATTAATGCATGGAAAAATCATGAACAAATGAGTTTTGGATAGAATGAAGGAAATAAGGCAATGACTGTTGGCTTACTATTTTTTCAATTTTCCATGCTCCTCTTGTTAAAAAAAAAAAATTGTATTAGGAGGGTGGGTGAAGTGTGTGTGAGGTTACTGGTGGAGAAACAGGGTATCTGTAATACTTCCAACAATAAAGATAATTTTTAAAAAAATATTTGTATTACTCATTTTTATCATATATTTGAGTGGATCTCCCATGTAATTTATTATAATGACTGTTATTCCTTGTGATCTGAGATCTACATCCATGTGATGACATTTGGCAAATAGCTTCAAGGTGCTCACTTAGAAACACCTCTGCACCTTCCATACTATTTGAGATTTCAAATTTCTAGATATCGCCCCCAAAATTCCCCTCCTGCTTTCTTTAATGTGCAAATAACCCTAATTAGGATCCATAATTCAGCCATCCTGTTTCTCTCGGGCAGTAAAAGAGAAAGAACAAACACAGGTTAAACATATAATAGTACCACACCAGCATGGTACTATTATGTCATCCTTTTAAATCACTAATAATTTTGCCATTAATCACAAATGCCCCCTTTTTAAAAATTGGCATTAAGGTTTATAGAAGCACAAAGTAATCTAGCCAAGGTCATCTAGAACAAAAGAATTTCAGATTTGAATCCACGCCTCACCACTGTACTATTGGAATTATAAAGTTGTGACTGTTTACCATTCATCTACTGAAAAGCTTAACCTAATGCAGTGGCCCATTCACAATATTTGTTTTTAAGATTTTTACTAATCTGAACTGAAGGATTATTTAAGAGCATGTGTGCTTTTGGGAGAATAGGCCTCACAGGAAGAGCAGATAGGCTTAATAAAGGGAAGCAAAAGATTTGTTCTCTGTTAAACCCACCTTTAGATTCTAAAGAAGCAGAGACTCAAGCTGTGGGAGGCAGGCATGGAGAAAACTGTAGCTGGAATGCAAGGTTGTCATGTGGGACCAGGCACTCTCTGTGTGCCTTTATGATATGCTCATAAGGATTCAAAAGTGAGAGTTGTTTTTTAAAGTGATGAGTTTTATACTCCTTTCCCAGCATAGAATTCTGCACAAAGCAGTATGGAGTTGGTCAAGTCAACAACATATCTGAGCCTGTTTCCTCACTGACCATGGGGGAGTGGTAACCCTTCCTACAGTGCCTACCTCTCAAGTTTGTAAGGGAGAAAAAGACAATGAACCCAGAGAGCATCTCTGTAAAGTAGGTGTGGGAGGCAGAATAATGGCTCCTCAAAAATGTCCCCATCCTAATCCTCAGAACCTGTGACTACATTACCTTACTCAGCCAAGGGAACTCTGCAGACATGATTAAGCTAAGGATTCTTGGATGGGAGATTGTCCAGGTGAGCTCAATGTAATCACAAGGAAAGGAAAACAAGGGTCAGAGTTAGAGAGCAGTGTTAGATTGCTGGCTTTGAAGTTGGAAGAATGGACCACAAGCCAAAGAATGCAGGTGTCCTCTAGAAAGTGGGAAAGGCAGGGAGCAAATTCTGCCCTAGAGCCTCAGAAGCAATGGCCTCAACTTTGGGCCAATAAGACTCATTTCATACACTGACCTACAGAACCATACAGTCATAAATTCATAGGGTTATAAGCCACTACATTTGTGATCAATTTTTACAGCAGGAATAGGAGTGAGGATGAGGCTGACAGGCAAAAGTAAGTCATTCAGAGAAACTTTGATATTTGCTGCTTGTTTGTTTTTCGGGAGGGGCTCCAGGAACACGTTAATTCGCATGGCTGCCTTAAAGCCTCTGCCTGCCAGCAGCTAGGCAGCTGCCGGTGATTTCCTCCCGCTATTTATTGGCTGGAAGCTACCAAAAGACTCAATTCAGGCAGTTTCACTGAAAGTGAGTCGCCCACAGTACCGCCTCTGCTTTGATACACACAGGCCCGTTAGAACTCGCCTCACATAAATTTTCTGTGCTGAGCCAGCAGTAGTCGCCAAATGCCCAACAGCCAATCACAACAAATGATTCCATGAATTTATGGTCTTTGGAATACATGTGTAAGGGTATATAGTCATAGGAACGTGTTTGGAGTTGTTATTAGCAGGAATATGCTTCAAAGTGAGCTCTGTTACATCTTTCAGCATACATTAGAAATTAGTAATACTATCTGCCTTCTTTAAATTAAAAAAAGTTTAAAAACAAAACCAACAAAAAACCTTGATTTTGCAGGTACTTATAGATTTTCAGAGCAGTCAGGCTAGCATGAAGAAGTTGAAAGCATAGATTTCTAAGCTTACTAAGGACTTCAGATCACTCTTGAACCTGAAGCAGAAGTAGAAATGCTGGCCACACACAGCCTATGACCCTAGTGGTGAAAGGGGTGAAATTGAAGAATTAGAGACCAGATGGTTCAAGCATTGCCGATGATACATTCATGATCCTAAGAGCAAGTGCATTGGACATTTGAGGCATCATTTCCTTATTGCCTTCTTTCTGCGGATTTGTGAAAATTCACTGTCGTGAATCATTTCCTCACTGCTTTCTTTCCTCATCAACTACACTCCCAGGAACTTCCCAAATCAAATGCTAGTAAAAGAGAAGAGACAGAGAGCATCTTCTCAACACTTAGTGAGGAAAGGGAAACTGTCCTCTTTTCAAAAAAAAAAAAAATGTGGAATGACTCATGAGCTTAGTAATGACTCAAAAAGTGCTCGATTTCTATAGAAATCAGCTTTGGCAGTTAACTATTGGCCCTCCATTGTTAAGCAGCTAAACGGATTGAACATGATGAACTCCTTAGCCAAGGGAGAAAAAAAAACCAACCAGTTATTTAGTTCTCTTTACACACGACTGACTATTCCTTCTAGAACTGCAGATAGCATGGTGCAGGGTGACAGTGTTAGGGAAAGAGCTGCTAAGTAGTTAATCTACTCTTACTCATAAGAAATGCTACATTGATTTCTGAAAGTGCCACCAAAACTTGGTACAGAATTTTGCATTGAGGATCCTGGAATTCTAAAACCTGGAATTCTTAGACAAAGCAATCAGTACTTTACTAATGAGACATCATCATATTTCATCTCATAGAAATTTTTCAAGGGAGGGGGAATCCAATGTAGTGAATCGACGAGAAGAATAAATACAGAAATGAGCTCCTGGCACATCTTTTGTTCTCGGCTGTTATACACTGTGTTACAATTGCCCCTATCGAATCACTTCTGAAAGAATTTCTTGCATAATGGCATTTTAGTCGTCACCATAATGTCAACAAACAAGGCAGATTAATGCTTCCAGTCCTGAGCTGTCTTGCTCTCTGCTTATTAGAATTGTAGTCAGATCTTCATTAAAATGAATGACATCTGATTCCATAAGGCAGTCACAACAGAGGCACCTTCTTGCTCTGGTGTCACCCTGCAGATGACAATGTAAGCCATTATGAATGACACTCCACAATTCCTTACTTCCTGTCTCAAATTGTAGTTAATCTTTCATCTAAACTGTACACATGTGCAGCTTTAAGTGGCCTATCACAGCGAGTACCCAGTAATGCTGCAAGCACATGGAGACTGACAGAAGGTAAATTGCTTGTCAGGAGGTCTGTATTTCAATTCACAGCATATTCCAAACACGTCGTGGTGAAAGCACGCCACAACAGCTGCTTTCATTGCTAACTATTTTTGATGTAAATGTCAATAAAGCTCCAGGCCCTTTCATATTTTTGGCCAAGAGTGTCCATCTTTCCCTATGCAGGCTGGCAGGTGGAGCTCCATTTATCTGCTCTTAGGAACATGTCCTATAATAATGATGGCCTCTGGAGGCCGTTTAGAGTGATTGAGAGCAGTGATTGGGACAATAGGCTGCTGAATTTCATTGCTGGAGTGGGTTGACAGGTGACTGCTTTTATGCCCTCTCATCTGGTGGGGAAGGAAATAAAACACACACGTTCATCCAGTCCACAGGCAATCACCTCCAAGTTGAAGATCTATACCTATAGTTTATTCCATCCTTGAAAAAAAACAATTAAGAGCCATGATTATTAAACAATTTCAAATTCCCCAGCAGCTACAGCGTTTTTAAAGAGACAGCATTGGCATTTATTTTCTGTAAGATTATATGGTGAGGAGAATTAAACAAACAATTTTGAATGGGATATGTATGCCTTTGAAGATCTTCCTCCTTTTTGCAAATGTCCCTTTTGGGATACCAGCTGTTCATGCTGTATAACAAACTCTCTCTTTTAACTAATGCTCTGAGGAAGTTGACTGAAGCTTGACCTTTAGCAGCTGAAAGCTAGTGGTTATATTAAAAAGCAATTCAAGGATGCTGCTTTTGAACACATTTGCATTCAAATATGTCAGTATGTTACAGCAGTGAGTCTAGAGTATATCAACATAGAGTAAAACCTCATTCTCTTTTATTCACTATGTTTATTGAGCATCTGCTATAGGCAAGATATTATATTTTACACTAGGGCTAGGCATAAAAAGTAAAATTAGACAAACACTCATATGGAGGTAGCAAGAATAATCTGAAGTGAGAAAATTTAATATAACTTTATTTCTGGTTTTATAGCCTTCCTTTGTGTTTTGTGGTTATTAATAGTGTACATAATATATTATTTAAATATTACAGATAAAATTTATAATAAATACTGGGAACATGCTCTTTTTTTCTTTTTTCTAATGATATGAGAATGTAACTTAAAAGTTTGAGTATAATTGTTCTCAAGAAAAGAGTGTATTTCCAAGGCTGGAGCTAGACTGATCTGTTCTCAATCCAGTCTCTACCACTTATTATCCTACTAGCCAAGAGAGGGTTGAATAATTTTTACTTAATTTTTATTAGCATCAATTTCTTCATATGTTAACCAATACTAGTTAATGTGTTACGTGCATTAGACATGTTATTTCTGTTTATTTTATTTATTTTCATTGATTTTAGAGAGAAAGGGTGAGGAAGAGAGAGATAGAAATAGCAATAATGAGAGAAAATCATTGGCTGCCTCCTGCATGCCCCACACTGGGGATCCAGCTGACAATCTGGGCATATGACCCGACCAAGAATCAAACCTTGATCTCCTGGTTCATAGGTCGAAACTCAACTACTGAGCCATGCCTGCTGGGCTACATCACACATTTTATTTGTATTATTTGATTCAATCCTTACAAAAGCTCTGGAGTTGGGTGTTTTATTATCCCATCTTACTGAGGGGAACGTAACCTGGTGGCAGGACTAGAACTTGTGAAGACTGCTTATAGGATCTATATTTTAAATTACTACTCTAAATGATCTTTAGTATGGTAAAGATAATACCTCACAGCACTATTATGTTCCTGACATTTAGTAATGTTGGAACTGAATCACTCACCTATGAGAAGGATCAAAAAAGCTTTTGAAAATCAGGGAGGGTGGCAAGAAATTCTTATCTCTGGCATCTGGGTGCCTGTCATAGTGGAGCTTGAAGATGATGTGTAAGAGTTAGGTATAGGGGAATTGTAAGCCCAGAGAGTGGCAAAGCATGGGGACAGAGGAGAAGGCATTCATGGGCTGTTCAGGGTCAATGAGCCATCTGTGTCCCTGCAAAGGGGCATGTTGCTTCCTGGTGGGAGTCCACATTGAGATCTGAAGAGAGATCCACACAGGCTTCTATCTCGCTGCAGTTTACCAACCAGGTGATTTATTTGCTGCACATTTTCCTTGGGGAGAAAATTATCTCATAGCGTGTGATGAGAATTAATTGGAAAAAAAATATTGGAAAACAATCAAGGAACTCAAGAGTGCTATACAAATGTAAGGTGGTATATTTGTGCACTTAATCTCTCTGATCAGTTGTAAACTCCTGAAGGCCACAATCAAGTCAGTCTTAGTGTTACATCCACATGGTGGCCAGTGCAGTGCCCTGTATCTAGTTGGTACTAAGTATGTGCTGAGTGAATCAATGTTGCATTAGATAATGCTATGCAGCCTTCTTTCCACATTATGAAAGGGAATGTACAGTTTGTGTAAGGATATAATTTGAGCTGCAACAAATCATGTGCATTATGATTAAATATGAGGTGAGAATTCTAATAGATTTTTCCTTATGCTACTTTTTCCCCAAAGAATGTCTTTCCCCAACAGTGTCATGGGAGTTTTGTGATCCTGTCCCCAAACAGCATCCAAGGGATGCAAAGCATCATGTGACAATGTCCCCTTCTCCCACCTATTTCAGGGAGCCAACTGTGAGAGGCAATCCCAAAGACTTCATCTGGCTCCTGGCAGACTCCCAACAGCTACACAAGCAGCTGTGTAGTTGAAGTACCTTCCCAGGTCTGGGTATCTGGATGCTTTTGGCTTTTTATTTGATAAAAACAGTGTGGTAATGGCTATAGGAGTTGGGGGAGAGGGGTTGTGTAGAGGTGGGTAAAAGGGGGAATGCGGGGGCAACTTGAATAGCATTAATAATCAATCAATAAATCAGTAAATAAATAATTATCAGACTGGTATAAAAGAACAACAAAATCTAACTATATACCACTTAGGGGAGAAACAATTTTCAAAAAGGAAAAAGACTAACGGAAAACTAATTAACAGAGAAAGACTTACCAGGTAAATACTAACAAAAAGAAAGAGTAATGACATGGATGAGTTAAGGCAGTGTATTGGCTCCTAACAACTAGGTTGTGTATTTTTCAGGGTCTTATTTTTACATTTGTATTACTTATGTGTGTGTATATTCAAAATCATGTACTATTATTTGTATGTTTAAAATTTTGCATATATGGAAATATATTATGTCATTCTAATTTTTCATTGTTTTTGTCTTCACACTCGATTAAGTTTTTTTAAATACAACCATGTTAGCACAGGTAGCTCTGGCTGTATGTATCAAACTATTTTTCTTCCTATGGCTTTATATTTTAACTAGGCCTGGAGCACAACATTTCTGCTCAGAGGCAGGGGGGTGGGAGCAGGTGTCCTTCAGCCCAGCTTGCTCTCTCTCCAATCTGGGACTACCTTGAGGATGTCTGACTGCCAGTTTAGGCCCGATCCAGGTAGGATGGGGCCTAAACGGCAGCCAGACATCCCTCTCATAATCCGGGACTGCTGGCTCCCATCTGCTCACCTATCTGCCTTCCTGATTGCCCCTAACTGCTTATGCCTGCCAGCCTGCTCACCCCGTAACCACTCCCCTGCCAGCCTGATTGATGCCTAACTGCTCCCCTGCCAGCCTGTTTGCCCCTAACTGCCCTACACTGTGGGCCTGGTCATCCCTAACTGCTCTCCCCTGCGGGCCTAGGTCCCCCCCAACTGCCCTTCCTTGCAGGCCCAGTCATCCCCAACTTCCCTCCTTTGATGGCCTGGTCACCCCTAACTGCCCTCCCCTACAGGCTTGATCACCCCCAACTGCCCTTTCTTGTAGGCCTGGTCCCACCCAACTGCCCTCCCCTGCTGGCCATCTTGTGGTGGCCTCCTTGTGTCCACATTGGGACAGGATCTTTTGACCACATGGGAGTAGTCATCTTGTGTGTTGGAGTTGATGTCAATCTGCATATTACTCTTTTATTATATAGGACAGAGGCCTGCTGTATGAGTGAGGGCAAGCTGATTTGCCCTGAAAGGTGTCCTGGATCAGTCTGGGTGTTCCCTTGGAGCATGGGGTGGCCTGAGCGAGGGGCCTGTGGTGGTTTGCAGGCTAGCCATGGCCCCCGGTGACCCAAGTGGAGGCCCTGGTATCTGGGATTTAATCTTCTACAATTGAAACTTTGTAGCCTGGAGCAGAGCCAAGCCTTCTGCTTGCACAGCCATTGAAACTTTTTTGCCTTAAGCAGAGGCCTGGGGTATATGGAAAGCTTGGCTTCCTCCATAGCCAGGGACAACCCAAGCCTACCTCCTGCTCTCTGTGGGGCCGCAGCCATCTTGATTGGGTTAATTTGCATACTCTCTCTGATTGGCTGGTGGATGTGGCTTGTGGACATGGCTTGTGGGTGTAGTAGAGGTATGGTCAATTTGCATATTACTCTTTTATTAGATAGGATATCCTTTACTCTGAGGATAGGTAGGAGGAGGTAGAAGAGGTTATAGGGAGGAGGGATGGAGATGCTTGTCTTGTTCCAATTTCTTCTTTTTATAAAGATACTAGTCCCATTGGATTAGATCTAACCTAGTGAAATCTCAACCATTTAGACTATTTCCAAATAAATCATATTCATAAGCATAAAAATAAGGACTTCAACATCTTTTAGGAAAATAACTTTTAATTCATAACATCAGTAGATGGTACTCACAATATCTCAGAATTTTTTGAAAGAGTCTTATTTCCCTACTCAGGTATAGAAATTTACATTACTTTCTGTTTCTTAGTTATGCTATAAGCATTAGTTGTGGTTGGTCTTATTTGATTTATGTAGGATGTGTAGAGAAATCCCAATTTCAGTACCCACTGTTATCTTATGGGAATGGGAAATCTATATTGTAATATATAACAAGATGAATATAAATATTCTAAACTTCTAAATTTATTTGAATCAGGTAACATTGATTCATTGTATTCTATTCAATAAATTAAGAATTTGTTGTCATTTGAATTGTAGGAGCTATGATAAATTATAAAGTATTTATTCAGTAGTCAGATTCAAATCAACACAGATAACTAAGTAGTCCAATTAAACATATCCCTAGCGTGTAATTGGTTTCTGGATTTTTCTATGTATCAGAAACCCAAGTGTATAAATTATTAATTATTCAGTTTTCCTATCCATTCAGATATAACAGTGTAGTCACAGGAATAAGACATGAGAGGTGATTTCACAATGACTGGGGATTTAATAACTTATAAATACAACAGCATCACTTCTCACAGTGCTCTTGGTGCTCCTGGTCTATCTCTTGTTTCAACAGTGTTTGGGAGAAAAAGACCCAGGGACACCCCTTCTAACAGCCTCTGCCCAATCTCCAGTAACTTATACAGTCACTACCTTTGGAACCACCTCTGAGACCAGCTAACATACCATTTTTTTTTCCTACCTTAACTCCTTATTGCCAAACAAGCACAAGCTCTCAAATTTGTCAGCATTATTCCACCGAGGTGGAGGCTACCATCAACAGCCTGGCCAACCTGCATCTGTGAGCCTCCCACACCTACCTCTCTCTCTGGGCTTCCATTTTGAACCCAAAGATGTGGCTCTGGAGGGTGTAGGCACTTCTGCAGCAAGTTGGTTGAGAAGAAGCAAAAGGGTGCTGAGTGTCTCTTAAAAATGCAAAACCAGCCTGGTGGCTGCTGGTCTCAGGACATGCTGAAGCCTCCCAAGATGAGTGGGCAAAAATCAGGATGCCATGGAAGTGGCCATACCCTTGGAAAGGAGCCTGAACCAGGACCTTTTGGAGCTGCAGGCCCTAGATTCTACTCACTCACATATTCCTCTCTCTGACTTCCTGGAGAACCACTTCCAGGGTGAGTAGGTGAAACTCATCAAGAAGATGGGCTACACCTGACTCACCTCTGCCAGCTGGTTGTCCCCCAGGCTGGGCTGGGCGAGTAGCTCTTCCAAAGGCTCACCCTCAAGCACAACTAGGAGCCTTTGGAGCCCTGAGGCCTTTGAGGGGCTCCTCAGCATCCCAGGGTGTCTGGCTTTTGCCTGAGCTTCTCCCCAAAGGCCCTATCCATTCTTTAAACCACCTAAATCCCTCCCCTATGCATTGGACCAAATGGCAACAATAAAGCTTTGTTTGCATCGAAAAGTAAAATTAAATAAAAAATAAAATAGCATCACTTCTAGATTATCCCTCAGCTTACTCTGAACTGAAAACTGGACTAAGTTGCTGGGCCATTGGTAGAGATAGTATCCGTTTTCCTCATGGCTCTTTTTGGTGCCTGCATCATATTTTCTCTTGGACCAACACACTCTAACACCTCTTCTGGAATTGATTCCAACCGATGATGAGCTACATCTGGCCTGTGAAATGAAAATAGCAAAACCTTTGATTGAGTCCAAGTTAAGTGGATCTACATCATCTGCTCAATCAACTTTTGCCAAGATGAATGATGCTGTGTCAGTGTTCCATAATTTCAGAGGTGGATTTCCCCTTTTTAAAAACAACGTGTTTTCCTTTACATAGGCAATGAATGGGGGGGGGGGGGGTGGGCAGGGAATAACTGCTGTGTGAAAATTCATTTTGGCTCCTCTATGTATTTGGAAACAAAATCCCTAAAATAATCCTATTTGAGCCTTTTTTTCTTTCTCTTGGATCCCTGCCACTTGGGCCCTTAGCAAGTTGCACAAGAGGGCACTGTCGCGTGAACGTTCTGGAGAAGTGATTCATTTCCTTGCTTACTGCTACAACAGAGCCTAACAAGGAGCAAGAATGTGATGCAAAAGGGGAGGACCCATAACTTTTTGAGGCTATGAGTGTTTTCCAGGTGTTTCAGCTCCTAGCTCAGACTCAACAATACTTACCCGAGGAGGAACACAAAGAATGGCCATAAACTAGGAGAGAAAGGTAAAGCTTTGAAGTTTACGGATTTGTCCAGTTTCTCACATAGAAGAGTAATAAACATAGAAAGAGAGAGAAGCTGAAATAGACATTTTCAAAATTGAGAAAGCAAACCAGCAGTGGGACTAGTGGCTATGGTGGAAGCTGCAGTTCACATCCCATGTCTCAATCCCATTCCAGGCCTCGCTGATCCCTATGGGGAGAGGAGGTTGGGAATTTTGATGTTAAGGTTGCTGAAGCATCAGAGTAAAGAATGTTTGGGGTAATTTAATAGAATATACTATAGTGTCAGGAGTACTGGCACAACCTTAGACCCTTAGATCCTGAAAACCTATGATACAAATGATGTCACATTTGCATTAATTTCCAAGTTCTGCCTGCCCATCTGATTAACATCAGGCTTCCATCTCTGTAGAGTTTTTCTAGATTATTTGTGGGATATTGGTCATATCTACATCATTTCTATTGCCAAGACATGCTCTGGGATTTTACTATCTGGTTTATGTTCTTATAGAGTTCATTAGAAGCCTCCAACACCATTTTCCTCCTGTCTTCCTATCAGTTAACTTAACCATTAGCTAGAATACGTGGGATTCTTCAGTTGTCTTGTAAAGACTGAGTTGTCACAGTACCATTTAATTCTAAATATCTCCTTCTGTCACTTGCATGCATTTAACTGATTTCAGTTGTATCTTTTTCTCAAACCCTCTCTATACTGCACTGAATTATCTAGCAACAAATAAGTAAAAGTAGACCTGAGAAGTCAATGAGCTGAGCTGAAAAGGAAAGGAGCTAATGAGCTGCAGGCTGAGATGAATTAGGGCTTGGAAAATTTAAAAATTGATTAAAAATGTAGAGATTGTAAGTATATAAACTACAATGCACTGCTACATTCATATACAAATTGTATAAATTTATTTTTTAAGTGATGATTTAATTGAAGAAATACAAAAACATTGGGCCAATAAAAAGCAAAATATAAAATGTGAAAACTAGACCCAGTAATATGGAGGATAAACTGGAGGGTTGTCCCCCTTCCAAAAAAAATAAATAAATAAAAGAAATGAGATCATTTTTTTCAGATATAGCCTAGAGATTCAATATGCAAATAATATTTTTGAAGAAGAAGAGGTAAATTAAATATCAGTGATTTTGGAATAACTAGAGGCCCAGTGCATGAAATTCATGCACTGGGTGGGGGGCTGTCCATCAGCCAAGCTTGCACCCTCTACAATCTGAGACCCCTCGAGGATGTCCAACTGCCCTCTCACAATCCAGGACTGCTGGCTCCCAATTGCTTACCTGCCTGCCTGCCTGATTGCCCCTAACTGCTTCTTCCTACCAGCCTGATCACCCCCTAACCATTTCCCTGCTGACCTGATTGCCCATAACTGCTCTCCCTTGCAGGCCTGGTTGGCCCCAACTTCCCTCCCCTGCAGGCTCAGTCACCCTTAACTGCCCTCCCTTGTCATCCTGGCCACACCTAAATGCCCTCCCCTGCAGGCCTGGTTGCACTTGTCCTCCCCTGCAGGCCTGGTCAACCCCAACTGCCCTCCCCCATAGGCCATCATGTAGCAACCATCTTGTGTTTGGGGGCAGCCATCTTGTTTGTTGGAGTGATGCTCAATTTCCATATTATTATTTTATTAGATAGGATCCTAGAAGTTTCCTGAGCTACAGAAGACAAGAGTAGGCACATTGAAAGTCCCAGCATTTCCACTAAAAATTTTGGTTGCAAGGACATGAAAATATTCTCTAAGCACAGTAAGAACAGCTTATCTGTAAAACAGCTAAATCAGGTTAGCCTTAAACCTTGCTCATCTGTACTATATGGATGGGAAAAATTCAATAGATATTTACAGAATGCTGGTAGGGAAAAGTTAATTATATAAATTAAATGAACATGTATGGCAGCAAAGACTTTATCAGGTTTACATGAAGTCAGAAAATTAATATCCATGCATTCTTAAAAATATTATGTGAAGGTACCCTTCAATGTACTCAAATATGAATAAAAGTTCAATAATAAAAATGTTGGAGCTGTGGAAAACAAAAATGCCTTGGAATTTGTACCAGACACAAATGGCTGGTAGATCAGCTATTGTTTGGGAAAGTCTGTATCATCCATCAGCACAGAGAACTGGGAATTGACTCTGCCTATTATTGCCTAATGCATACAAATTCACTTTAGTTTTAATCTGCTATGTCAGTGACATGTCTGGATACACTCTTTTTGAAAACAACATTCAAATATACTAAAATTTCTCATTGCATCTGGATTAATTGGTGGGGGAAAGCTCACATGCAAATGCATATGTTGATACTCAATATCTTTGTGCCAAAATTATGTGTGAACTGATGAGAAGACTGCTTACCCTCTTCCAACTAGTGATACCCATTGATCTACACCTGACATTCTATACACTGTGCATGTAGCAGGCTGTGATGGTAGAAAGGAAGAGAAAAGAAGGAGAGATGAACATCAGGGAAGGATAAAAGAGGATTTTCACTATTTTCCCCAGAATTTCTTATTCCTTCTGCCCCCAAAGAATAACTCACTACTTCAAATACAGAAATGCCAACTCTAATACTTATAGATATGTATATTTAGCTTGGAATATAAGTAAAGGACCAGCCACCCTTCAAACATTTATATGTATAAATACTGTTATATTTTGTAATTATCCTATCTAATAAAAGAGTAATATGCAAATTGACCATACCTCTGCTACACCCACAAGCCATGTCCACCAGCTACACCCCCAGCCAATCAGAGGTAGTATGCAAATTAACCCAACCAAGATGGCTAAGGCCACAGAGAGAGGAAGAGGGAGGCGTGGGTTGCGCCTGGCGATGGAGAAAGCCAAGCTTTCCACAAAACCTGGCCACCTGGCTGGCGCTTAAGGCAACAAAGTTTCAATGGCTGCAGCCACTGAGCAAGGCTTGGGTTGCCCTGGTGATGGAGGAAGCCAAGCTTTCTGCACACCCTGACTGGCATTTAAGGCAACAAAGTTTCAATGGCTGTGCAAGCAGAAGGCTTGGCTCCATTCCAGGCTACAACATTTCAATTGTAGAAGATAAATAAATTCCAGATACCAGGGCCTCCATTTGGGTCACCAGGGGGCATGGCCAGCCTGCAAATCACCATAGGCCCCTCGCCCAGGCCACCCCACACCCCAAGGGAACACCCACCTTGATCCAGGACATTCTTCAGGACAAGCCAGCTGGCCCCCACCCATACACCAGGCCTCTATCCTATCTAATAAAAGAATAATATGTAGATTGATCATCACTCCAACACACAAGATGACTGCCCTCATGTGATCAAAAGATCCTCCTCCAGCAGGGGAGGGAAGTTAAGGGTGATCAGGTCTGCAAGGGAGGGTAGTTGGGGGTGATCGGGACTGCAGGGGAGGGCAGGTAGGGTTGACCTGGTGGGCAGGGGAGCAGTTAGGCATCATTCCGGCTGGCAGGGAAGTGGTTAGGAGGTGATCGGGCTGGCAGGCAGAAGTGGTTAGGAGCGATCAGGAAGGCAGGCAGGTGAGCATTTGGGAGCCAGCAGTCCTGGATTGTGAGAGGGATGTCTGACTGCCCGTTTAGGTGTGATCCTACCTGGATCGTGCCTAAAAGGGCAGTTGGACATCCCTTAAGGGGTCCCAGATTAGAGAGGGAGCACACTGGGCTGAAGGACACACCCCCATGCACGAATTTCGTGCACTGAGCCTGTAGTTGTCAATAAATTGTAGAGATATTTTGCTATTTATACTTTTCAAAAAAAAGAAATCCCATTTTTATAGCAGCCTTGTATGCAGGCCTCGACACAAATGAGGAATTGTGCAATCTGCATCTGGAGTTTGACTAACAAATACACATTATAACAGCAATTTCCAACTGGTGTGTCCCAAGAATCTTTAAAATATGCAATGCTTGATTATTTATTTAGTCAGGGGCATTGACCTCTTTTCCCTTAGATTGTCAAATTTTTAAAAAATGATAACAGCCAACACAATAGCCATCTGGTATGAATAAATAAAAATTATTTCTATTTTTTTGTTAGATAAGCAAAATATGTAATATATATTTTAGTGTGCTGCAGAATTTTAGTAATTAGTTTATATATGCCATGGGATGAAAATTGCTACATTATAATATTATAATTTATTTATTTTTTAAAATATATTTTTATTGATTTCAGAGAGGAAGGGAGAGGGAGAGAGAGACAGAAACATTAATGATGAAAGAGAATCATTGACTGGCTGCCTCCTGCATGCCCCCCACCTGGGGTCAAGCCTGCAACCCAGGTATGTGCCCCTGACTGGAATCGAACCCAAATCTTTCAGTCTGTAAGCCAATGCTCTATCTACTGTGCCGAACTGGCTAGGGCATAATATTATAATTTAAATAGGAGTGGAATAGGAGTATTGAGTGTTCAGGAAAGATTCATCAGTGCAGCAAAAGCACAATTAAGGACTAGAAATAATGCTAACAAGTATGTATTGCTGTTTTCATTTGGAAATTTCTCTATGGTATTGATGTGTAAAACAGAGTAAAAATCCTTCATCATTTCTTTAAAGAGTTGCTGCTTTGCTTTTCAATTTTCTACTATGATTCTAGATTGAATATTTATCTACCTGATACCAAACATACAGATGAAAACGAAAACATTCAGTCAATCATTCAGCTATTCGTTAATATGCATTTTGGCATCACTTAGAAAAGAGTAATTAAAAATTATTCACTGGATTTTTTCATTTTTTATATATTTGGCAATATTTAGGGATAGTCATAGTTACAAGAAAAGTTTGATCTGATTAGTAATAGCCTTTTCTTTTATTGGGTACTTTGTGTTTTGTTAACATAAAGTTTTTTGTATTTATTTATTCTTGATTATTAATTTACAAGCTTAATTTTTCTTTTATTGCTGAGCTCTGTCAGACCTGAATCATTTCCATCAGTGTTTTGATTCTTCTTACTCTCATTTTAGCCTTCCTAGATACAGAACACAAATATATCTTCTATATATTTTGACTTTAATTTTTAACTGTCTCCCATTCTTACATAAAATTATCAATATAATTTAAATTCCTAAAATAAATATGAAATCAGACAGCTAGTCTAAAATTTTAAATTTCTAAGAAGATCAAAAGATACTAGACAAAGGGGATGAACCAAGGATCTGGGATGAGTGAATTATTCTAATTGGGTACCAAGTTCCTAAGAATGAAAGAGCAAAGACTGAATTGAGGGTGAGGAGTTGGATGATACTGTCAAAAAAAAAGTCATACAAGTCCATCTTGTTACTCAAACTTTTGGGGGTTTTTTTTGCTGTAACACAACCAAAGGCTTCACCACACTCTCATCAGTAACTGTGTTTTATTTATTACACAAAAATGTGTGTCTCCCCAGCCCACCTCTAACCCTACCACAGGAAAGATTCATGGCTCCGAGAAAAAAAGTTATCTGGACACTCACCTCTCCATGGAACTCAATGCAGACATTAGTACTGTCCAAATAGTTTTCAATACTTTCTGATGATTTTAATTCAAAATAGGGATAAAATTTAAAGAAGCTAATACCCATCGTGTTTCAAACGTTTTGTCTGAGCCAGACCAGCAGAGCATTTTCCCTGCATTGTCTCATGTAATTTCCACAATGTGTTCAGAGCAATTAGGTCCATTTTATAGGTGCAAAAGCAGATTTTAAAGAGATCAAGTAACATGCCTAATGTCACAAGCTCAAATCAGGTCAATGGCAGAGCTGGTGCCTAAACCCCGGGTGGCAGATTATGCAACTAGAGCAGGGGTTCTCAACCTTTCTAATGCCGTGACCCTTGAATACAGTTCCTCATGTTGTGGTGACCCCCAACCATAAAATTATTTTTGTTGCTACTTCATAACTGTAATTTCGCTACTGTTATGAATCATAATGTAAATATCTGTGTTTTCCGGTGGTCTTAGGCTCTACAGCAGCGGTTCTCAATCTGTGGATCGCAACCCACAGATTGAGAACTACTAGCAAAGACCATCGGAAAACTACAATAACTACCACTAGACATTGGACAGTTAGTTGTTCAGAGGGTGCTTCAAGGCTGAGTTCAAGAAGAATAGCAGAAAAAGAGTGCAGCAGCCTGCAGAACACTAAATGTAGAAACTTCTCCCCAACTGATTCCTAAGATTTGTGAGTAGTCAGGGGTCAGGTCTCAGCCATGAAGCTTATTCTTTTGCAGGGTAGAATAAAACAGCTAAGACTTTTACTAAGTTTGAAAAAAAAAAAGGAAATTTTTCCTCAAGCAAAATTTTTCCTTTAATATAATAAATCTTTTATAGATATATTTTTTATTGATTTTTGAGAGAGGAAGGGATAGAGACAGACACATCGATCAGAAACATTGATCAGCTTCCTTCTGCATGTCCCCTATTGGGGATCAAGCCCACATTACAGGCCCTGACTGAGAACCGAACCAGGGACCACTGAGCCACACTGGCAAGGAAATATAGTAAATCTTATTAGGATTTTAATTTTAATTTTCATCAAAAAATAAATAATAAAATACAGTACAGTATTAAATGGGTTCCAATCTATATCTCATGTCAACTTTGCTAAAATTTTGTTCTGAGTTTTCTCTCTTCTATTAGTTATATTTCTTTAACCTGACAACACTTCACCACTGGATCTGTTAAAGAATGCCTAATTCACCTTTGCATCCCCAAACACAAGAAGGTATTGATATAAAACAGGCACACAGTACATGTTTACCTAATTGTCTTAAGTGCCTGCAGTATAATTTATCCCATGATTTAAAAAAAGAAAGAAAGAAATGCAGGACATTAACATATATTTCCTTTGTTCTAAAGTTGCTTGCAATCCAACTTGGTCTCAAACATTTTCATCAGGAAATTTTGCAGAATGCTAGATCCTCAATTTTCAAATGAAGATTGATTATGAGAATAAATTATTGGAAAAAAGAACTAAACTATTGAATCTAAAATGAAATCTGGCAATCCTCCAGTTCAGATATTTAAGGATTCTTTTTTGGTGACCAAACCTTGTTTTAAACAAAATTTTTATACAGAAATCCAAAATATTTGTAAGTGAAATCTGGCTGAAGGAGTGCATGAAAGCAACGCTTTCCCTGTGTCTTTGAGGAGCTTTTCAAAGTGAATTTCATTTCTCAAGCCAAATTTCCTCATTGTACAGGTGAAAAAACAGAGGCAATGTGAGATGAAGAAATTGTCTTCCCAAAGTTACATTGCCAATTAGGTACAAAGTTGAAAATAGAATACACATAGTATTATCTCCAGATTATTTTTACTAGAATTCAGACTGGTTAGGAGAAACAATAAGCCCAAAATAGGCTTTGGGCAAACCCAATAATACAGGTATGGGCAAATCACCTGGGTCAAGAATGGGAAAGTGAAGTCAGTATCTGGGAATAACATGGGCCATTGGCATAAAGAGGCCAAACTGAGGAAGGGACAATTCCCAGGACAAGAAGCTCAGGTGTGATCTGAGAAGAAAGTTGACCAGGATTGAAAACTTCTCTTGCTGCTTAAGAATATGTGTAAGAGACTCATGGATGGTAATCCCTGAAAATTGCTTGCACTTCACGGGCAACCTGCGGTCACAAAATCACATGAAGTCTGACATCCAATACTGTTCAGATTGTGTACTTTAGGGGTACAAGTCCTAAAGTGCATGAGTTTCTAAATTGTAAGGCAGCCCTAGAAAGGTGTCCTCCTATTGATCTGCATGTGAGGATTTGATTTTGCAGTTCTTGCTAAGGAACGATAGCCTCTGTTGTCTTCTTCCTGACAACTTTTAACCTATATGTTGCTCTTAGGCTTTAACTTGATATGCTTCTTCTAACTTGCCTTTAATTTCCTCTTTTCCCTGTATCTTCCTAATTCTCATGCCAAAAGAGGGTTACTGTTTAACTTTGCAAAAGGCTCCAAATTTATGTGTCTCATTGGACATTTTCCAAATAAAGTTGATCTCACACACAAAAAGATAGGCAAGTTAGGAATCCTGGCATTTACTTTGGCAATTAAAGATTGAAAACTTTGAGATTTTCCAGTTCCCATCTATTATGAGCCTGTAGTAGAGATCAGCTGGAGAAACAGCTCTTGATAAACAATAATTTGTTTAATAATATTCAAAAGTCTAAAACAACTCCAGAATCACTAATGGTTCTTCTTTCCATAGTTGATTGAATTGTCCTTTCAAATCAGGATTAAGGTGACTGGTGTGGCAACTTCGGAGAAAGAACATCTGCTTGCAATCTACCTGGCTGGTGGAAGTATTTTAGAATTTAATTTCAGCTCTGCCAATCTCTTGACCTTTAACACACAAACATTGATCCTGGAAGAAGGGTTTTGTCGTTCAGGTTCATGGCTATTTTTTTCCCCAAATAGGCCACTGATTAAGGAATCTTATTTATATTATATACATTGAAATTTTAAAAACACAGTCAGAGCATCCAGAAGGACAGAGACCGCTCTTAATAAAATTCTAAAGGTGTCCAGTCTTTTCATATGCAAAATACATTTCCCATCTCTGTCCAACACTGGTTCTCTTTTTCATTCTTCATTGCTGGCTAATGTGACAAAGTCTCATTCTCTCATAACAAATACTACCGTCCCTTTCCTGCATATATACAAGCATTTCAACTCCTTCCCCTATGCAAGTCAGTAGCTGATTTTTTTTAAGTATTCAAACTAGGAGAATATGGCATAAAGTACACCTATCCAAATTAGCCACTGCACATGCATACAACGGTTCTAAATATTGCATTTGACCATTTTTGTGTAATTTTCTGTTCATACGGATGCTTTGCATATGTTGATTAAATATGCACTTTCCGCTGCCTGGGGAGCCAGAGCCCCGCACAGCAGACCAGCGTTCTCTGGTCCCAGGAGACCGCAGCACTTAGAGGGGGACTGACACACGGTCTACCTGCTTCAGCTTGTCTTAGCAACAATGATCACCATATGCGAAGCTGCAGGAAAACAGATGCTGTTTTTCCATTTGTGAAATCAAGTTGTTGGAAAGTACTCAGATTTCCAATGTAGGAAAGCTCATCTAATCAACCCATGGAGACAGTGTGAGCTTTCTCAGAAATATTTGACAACATTCTCTAGTATCAGAGACTAGAAACATATACGAAATCATAGTTCCAAAATGATAATCCTTTTCCTACACTTGGTTGATATCTGTTTTAATAGCTGGAAGTGGAGGAAATGTGTAACCCAGTTTTCAGTTGCAGAGTCACCACCTCTAGGATAGATTTACTGTAGCATCTTATCATAACAGCCATAAGTATTACGGATTTCTCTCTCCAGATGACCAGGAAGATTCCTAGTTCCATTTTTATCAATTCAAGAGTACAGTTTCCACAAAGCCCAGTAAGTGCTCTGTGATTCACTCCCACACTGTCGCTTAGAAACCACATCAACTGTAAATATTATCTGCAATTATTATTATTTTAGTTTTCTAAGTTGTAGGAAGAAATATAGACAAAGCCTAAATATGAGCAATGTAAAAGCTTATATGGAAGGAATCTGACTTCTAATCCTGTTTCCATCATTACTACCTGATTTTATTACAGCCAAACTTTTAACTTTTCTGTCTATGAAATTTAAGTAATAACGCATCAAAAATTTGTCATAATAGGAAATGCAATAAGCTTGAAGAACTTTGTCCTGACACAGAAAATGCAACTTCCTGGAACACATCCCCCTGAGATGACTAAGCTGTCCTATGAAAAATGGCTTCATAACAATAATCATACACAAATTGCTATTTGTTTGTGAGACAAAGGCATTGTGCCCAGTTATAATAATTTAGGAGTTAGCATTTGAGCTGGGCTTTGAAATGTGGAGATTCAATCGGATGTGGTGTTTCCACAGGAAAGAAATAGCAAAAGTAAGACAAGTTTGATGGGCAGTGAGCACAGGGCATTTCCAGTGGTGAGGGGTTTTAAGTTAATTTGGTCAGAGAAATTTGAGGTTTGGTGAAGAAAACAAGAGGGAAAAGATAGGTACATAAAGGCCAGATTGTGAAGGGTTCTGAATGATGGTCTAAGGAGTTCAGCTGTGACACTGAGCAATGGGAAAGCTGGATGACTTGAAATAGCTGAGAATCAAACTCAGAGCTGCACCTTATGTGGATCAACTTGGGACTTCAGTGTGTCCCATAGTTGAGCTCACTATGAACTAGCACTATCCTTGTATATTAAAAGAAGAATGGACTATGGTAAAGAATATCATCCCAAGAGGAAAGAACAGAAATAGGAAACAGTTATAAATAAGTGCTGGGATAAAATTAAGCACTAAGTTGTGTGGTACCAATAATTTACATTGAACTTTATAGTCTACAAATCACTCTTACAGTATTAATCTCAGCTCCTCAATAAATATTTTCAGAACGAATGAACAATCAACTATTTGAGGTAAATAGGAAAGGTAAGGAATCTGAGAATTGAAGTCACATAGACAGTAAGTGTTGATCTGGGACTCAAAACAGATCTCATGGTAGGGGGTTGGGGTATGCCTGGGAGGCGGGGGGGGGGCGGGGCGGGAAACAATGGGAAGATATTTATACATAAAACAAAAAAAAAAAACAGATCTCATGGTTTTTAACCTTCTAATTTTTGTAGATTGTTGTGCATGGGTTAGACAAAAACAGCATATCATTGAGTTTCTCTATCTTTGGGTTCCCTAAGTACTATTGAGGGGAGGAAGAGAAAAGACAGATTATGCTAGACTATTCACCCATGAGTAATAAATATTTCTGTGAACAAAGCATTCCTTAAGTGGATATTTAATGACCAGTTAGTGTGACAACTAATGGACATGACAAAAGTCTTTTTCATCAAAGATTTGGGACACATAAATGAAAGCATTTC
Source organism: Lasiurus cinereus (assembly GCA_011751065.1). Classification (NCBI taxonomy): domain Eukaryota; kingdom Metazoa; phylum Chordata; class Mammalia; order Chiroptera; family Vespertilionidae; genus Lasiurus; species Lasiurus cinereus. Next base: position 7,775,730 of record JAAGEH010000040.1, read on the forward strand.
TCAGACCTTTTGGCAATCCCGGGAACCACCCAAGAGCCTTTGAAAAAATAAATGCCTTTCTGCTTAAATCAGCTCAAACTGATGTGGGCTCCTAAGAACCCTAATACAGTAATTTTAGTAAATAGATGCAAAGTTTCTGTACTAGTCAACTACATGTATGTGGACCCACATCTGAGTCCCGGCTCATTACATATCATGTACCTTGAACATGTCTCTTAACCTGGATGAACATGTTTTACATCTATAAAATTGCAGAAACAATTTCTATTCTATAAACCTTTATCAAATAAATGCATGTAAAATTGCTGTCATATGTTAAGTGATTTATGTTATAGAAGTGAAAGTATTGTTTACCCAAAGTATGATGATTATTTTTATTTCATACTAGTGACCCAGTGCACAAAATTCGTGCATGGTGGGGCAGGTGGAGGGAGGTTTCCCTTAGCCCAGCCTGCACCCTCTTCAATTGGGGACTGCTGGCTTCTAACCACTCACCTGCCTACCTGCCTGCCTAATCACCCCTAACTGCCTCTGCCTGCCTGCCTGCCTGCCTGCCTGATTGCCTTAACTGCCTCTGCCTGCCAGTCTGATCTCACCCCCAACTGCATTAAAACCCCTCCTCAGCCCCCACGTTAGGTTCTGCCTTTGTAGTTCACCCAGATTAGGTTCTGATTGGTCAGTTTCTATGCCAGTCAGTGTCAAAAACTCCACCTCATAGCCAGCCATTGGCTCCTCACAGTTCACCCAGATTTGGTTCTGATTGGTCAGTTTCTATGCCAGTCAGCATCTCTGGGCCTATCTCCAGGCCTGTATCCAGGCCTGATCAGAGAGGCCCAGAGAGGAAGAGAGATGCACTGTTGGCCAGACTCAGAAAGGAGAGAGGCAAGGGCTGATCAATAGCTGCCATAGAGGCTCAGATTAGACCCTGCTTCTCTCTCCAGGCCACTCTCCAGGCCTGATCTGCAGCCCCCTCAGCAGTGAATGCTGGGTCACTGTGCCTGCAGTGGCACCAGTCAGTGCTGGGTCACCACGGCAACCTAGCACTGACTGCAGGACTGACTTCCGGTGTTCGGTCGAGCTTTCAGTGTATGGTCACTACCTTTTTATATAGAGATATTTTACCAATTGGTGAAAAACTGCTTATTTACTTTTGGATGTTATTCTAAGAGAGAAAATTAATGTATTCCTGATTTTTATATTCTGTTATCCTCTTTAGTATTCTTAAGACACAATGGCTCAATAATAAGGAAAGAGAGAAAGTTCACTCTTTTTATTCCTCCAAGTTCCTCTGGAGGGGACTAAGATGTCCCCAGAAAACTTCTTAGTCAGTCTGCTGTCTGTTGGAGGGGCCAAAGTATTACTGGAGCGTGAAACTCAGTGTAGAAGAACATCAGAGTTTGGAGTGCACAGGGGAACAGGGAGCAGATAACCTATAACTCTGCAGTCTGTTTTGAGGATATTAGAAGACAGGCCATTGAGCCTGAGATGCACATGTGGGGCAACAAAGTTCATGACCATACCATTCGTGGCATGAAAGGAAAACCCTCATCTCCCTCCAGTCAGTCTTCCCAGTTTGTCTTCTCTCCTGAGGGTTACCACCTCCTACTCTTCACTTGTGACAGATTACCAGGATTGTTATAATTGAAACCATGTGCTAGAGGTCTTTGCGGTGTGAAGGGTTCAGGTCCCACTGTAGGCAAGTGACACTTGCACTGGCTTTTGGCCACCCTGAGACACGTGGAAACTAGGCATCCAACTTGATTGGCAATAGTTCAAAATTACGTAAATGCCCAGGTTGTGAGTTGACAATAGGAAGTCTTATTAAGAGGAATAAAAAGACCACAAACATTTTGCATCTGGAACTGGTAAATAGTAATTGCCTCAAGTCTCACAAGGACCCAAAATGTTTCTTATAAAGGTAGATGTCTGAAACTTGTTTTTGTGAACTTTTCCTTAAAAGCCCTTATATTTTTTTCACTGTTGTTCATTCCAATACATATTACAAGGCCATCTAGCATGAAGGCCCTGGTGATATAAAGAAGAAGAACACAGTCTTGTCCTCCTGGGATTCATAAAGTGGAAGATTATCCTCCGTTGGTGTGAAATTTCCTCTGAGTTGGTTTGGCCTTACTTCTACCTGAGCACCATCAGTTTCATTTCCTGACATTGGCTGTTTTTGTTTGTAGAGTGGAGTTTTACATATATTATAGCTTTGATCATGAGCATACAAAGGTACCCCTGTGGGGAATTTCCAAAGGTTTCATTGTACTTCATGATTTTAACAGGTCAAGGCTGAGGCTCTCTATAAATTTTACACCACAGTGGCATTGCGGTAGGTCCTGTGCGACACCCACTGTACTATTGTCTCTCTTGGGAAGGCTTGCTTGTTTGCTGCATTTCTGAAACCTTTTGGCTTTCTTTTTGGTTTATTTTGTAGTAGTGTGACTTTGAGTAAATATATTCTTCATTTGTCCAAGAAGCTTGAGATCCAATCCATTAGCAAATCCAGGCTGCTCTGCTTTCAAAATACAGTGGTACCTTGAGATATGAGTGCCCTAACATACGAGATTTTTGAGATAAGAGCCATTGAGCAAGCGATTTTTGCTTTGAAATACGAGCAACATTTGAGATAGGAGTAATCGCGCGGATCGGCCGGCTGCACACGTCCCACCAGTTTACCGTGACTCGAGCATCTCATAGTTTCCCACACCTCAAGGTTACGGAACGAATTAAACTCGTATCTTGAGGTACCACTATATATCTTGAATCTGACCACTTCTATGTCTTCCATCCCTATTATCACAGCCCCAATCGACCTTCTTGCCTAGAAAGCAGCAGTTGTCTCCCAAGTCTTTCCTGTTCTCCCATCGCCTTATTACAGTCTATGCTCCGCAAGACAGCCAGTGATGTGTGTAAAATGCAAGCCGGATCTTGTCACTTTCCTGCGTGGGTCCTTCAATGATATCCCATTGCAGTCATATTGAAGCCCTCAGGTGCTTGTGGATGCTAAGAGAGTTGGAGGTAGGAAATGAGGTAACAAAGTTAGCCAGAGATGGTCAGCATCCCACTCAAGCCTCACCCTCTGCTGGCCTGACTATAACTTCAATAAGCAGTCAGCTTCCATTTAGGAACTCTGAGCTTACTGCTCCCTCTACCTGGAACTCTGTTCCCCCAAATTCTCAGGCTTTGCTTTCTCACTTCATCCCAGCCTGCCCAAATGTCACTTTCTCTGAGATCCTTACCTGTCCCCTAGCTAAATATCACCTGTGTACTGCCACCATGCTTTATCCTCTTTTTTAAAAATTTATTTATTAATCAAGGTGTTACATATGTGTCCTTACTCCCGCATTACCCTCCCATCCCCCCAGTCATGCCCTCACCCCTCTGTTGTTTGTGCTTTATCTCTTATTCTTGGTGTTGCTTCATGGGATTTAAAATGGCCCGACATAATGGGATTCATTTATCAATTCTTATTTCCTTCACTAGAATATAAGCTCCATGAAGGCAGGGACAAACAAGGGGTCCCATAAGTAGTTATGGAATGAATGAAACATCATATTTTATTTTTACCAAAAAATTATGGCTATTCTTCATCTTGGTTAGCAGAAGAGGCACACAAGGTTCATAAAGGTTAAATTATTTGCAGTATGGAAGAGATCCAAAATATAAATCATTGCCTCCCCATGTCAAAGGCGTTGCTCATGCCTGACAGATTTTTTTTTTCATGTTCATCCTTTGAGAGAGTTCTCTGGATAAATAGCTTGCACATTTGTTCAACAAATATTTATTAAAGAATAGATGTTAAATTTATTTGAGGGGACAAAGTCTTGATCAAACTTAATTCTATCATTTAAAATCTAAAGCAAGTAAATAGGCTTCACAAATCATCAGCATCTTTTGCAAGATTTCTTCCCAATCCTGGGAACCAGGGTCACTGCACCAGCAGCCAGACTCTCTCCTTAGCAGCACATCCCTCCGTCTGCATTGCTCTGCCCACCCACAGCCCCAAGCTCCTGTCCTAAACCATAGCCTCATAATTGGAAGTGGATATTTTAAGATAAAAGCTGTACCTGGCAAATAAAGAAACATATTTGTTCTAAGTTTAATTAAATATGTCTGGGCAGCCTTTTTTGCAATATGGAGATTAACTGTCAACTTTATGTTAATATGATCTCAGAGAATGAAGCAGCTATAAAAAGTTTCTCTCCTCACCCCTTGCTTAAGCGCCTCATGTTGATGTATTGACATTTCTTTAAATTAGTAGTGTCTTATTAAAATATCACCAGGTCTGTTTAACTGTAAGAACAAGGCAGTTAAAAAAATATCTAACAAATTCCAAATGTTAGTTTGAAGACATAGGTACAAATAAACTGAAACCATACCTAGTATATGGAGAAAATATCATCTCAATGATTGGATTTTCAGCCCCTCAGTGGAACCCTTCAATGCCAGGCTCTCCTTCATCTGATTAACAGAGGATTATAAAGACCTTCTGAGCACTCTCAGTATTGTACAAAGAGCCTTTCATTTCTCTGCGTTTCCCCCTCCGTGTGTGTGTGTGTGTGTGTGTGTGAAAAAGATGTACCACCCCATTTTTTTATTTTGTGATTTAAGAAAAAAATACTAACAGTTTGAATCATGAGTCCTGTTGTGGGGACTGAGTTAATTAAAAACCTGATGTATACATACAGCTGATCCTACTCACCCTAATGAAGAACATTAATTCTAGGACATGTGTGGCTGTAGTCACATTGCTACAAATTACTGGACTATTTCCTTTATCTGTTTCCAAGAAAGTTTCCCCCTGTTAGTTAGGAAAAAAAGAAAAATATGATGCCTTAGTTCTGAGCAGCATAAATTACATGCATCAATCAGAGAAAGCTAAATTAAAATACCCATTTCGCAAACAAATATGAATATGTTGATCTCATCTGTGAATCAAAATGATTTAGTGCCAGGACTGACCCCCCGCTGTTCAACAGGAAGGTCACCGTGAGCAGCTTCTTTCTCATTGAGAAATGTTTTCATGTCTTTTAAGGATGCAATTTTATACATGCCCTAATGTTCAGTATCACCAGTGATTCCTGTGTACAGAGACTGATTTATTTTATAAAGAAAATACAGGCTCATTTTTATTTATGTAATTCAAAACAGATAGCTAAATTAAAATGTGGGGTGGGGGGAGTGCAGTAGTTTATGGCTCCTGGGCTGAGGAGTCTCCAATGTGTTTATGATATTTTCTAATCTAGCAGAATACTATTTGTGAAATGGAATGCTACACCTTTCCGATATGGAGCGATCATAAATCAGTCTGTTCTTATCACCTACTGCATGCATTCTTGGGGCAGGATAACTGCTGGAGAGATGCCCATTACAAGGCAAACCTTAAGTAGAGGTGATGTTGGGTCCTTCAGGTTGCCATTTTTTGAAAATATCTGTAGGCGAAGCAGGCAGATTGAGTAACGTAGTGATCTTCCCGGATGGAAGTGTGTTTTATGTTGTGACATTTATTGTGCATATTCATGTTGTATTTTCTTGCTAAGGTGTCATGCTCTGTAACTACAAACCAGTGCGATGATCCTGTCTGTATTAAAGGAAGGGGTATGCAATGCATGCCTTTGATAGTTTACAACTTAATACTGAGAACACTTGCAGCGAAACACAAGAAGTCAAATTACAAAACTAAGATAGAACTGTATGAGACACACGCTTTAGTCTGCCGGTCAGCTGAGGCATTTGTTAAAGTATAGATTCCCAGGCCTCACTCCCCCAGTTTCTAATTCAGTAGGTCTGGAATGAGACATGGGATCTGCCTGTCTCAGGAGTTCTCCAGATGGTTCTTATTAAATGTTACTCATAACAAACTTTGAGAAAGATTGCTGGAAAGATAATGGGTGGAAAGAAGACTAAGTGATTCATAATTCCTTGTTTTTAGTAGTTTGACAAAAGATTTTATCAAAAGATTAAATCCAGAGTTGGGATGAGCAATTTGTGCAAAAAAAAAAAAAGTCACTTGAGACAGCAGGGTTCTAGAAGGATGTATTATGGCAGTTATTTTAAATTGAAATATTTGGTGGGAGACGGGAAATAAGGCAGATCAAATGGGGAGCTGTCTGGAATCAGCACCTTTTAGCTACAACAGCCAAACCTCACAGATCTTTTTCAGTAAATTTCAATTTGAAATATTCAGTTCCATTACCCCCATATCCTGGGCACCAGTTTTTTACCCCAGCAATGTGTTTCTTGAGCAAATTCTCAGATTATGTTTTACATTCTAGGGTACTAATAAGTATGGAAGCTTCCAGAAGGAAAAAAATCCACTGAGATAAGGTGAAAGAAGTATCATTATGTCTTACCTATTTTGGATGGTGGGGCAGGGGCAGGGACAATAGTTTTGTCTACTTCTGTGATGCAATTGAGAAACACTGAAGTCTTTAGAAAGTAAAATGATGTGACCAAAATGATGTTTGAGGAATATTGTGTCTTAGGGAAGAAAAAGAAAAAACAAACCTAAGTCAGTTTTGCATAGATCCATGTTGATTGTTAAGATAGTCAAGACGAATGGGTTGGTTATGCCGCAGTCTGTTCATTTGGCTCAGATAGGCACTGCCAAGAGTAACTTGGGTACAATTTTGCTCTGTGCTAATTAGAGTTGGTCAAATGATCCTCTGATGAATTTCCTCCCCTAGATAGAATTTGAGAGGATATACAAAAACAAAGTAATTATTGGGGGTGCCAATTATCCATAGGGGCACCATCTACACTGGAGCCAAGGATGTAGAACCTGGTCTCAAATTTTTAGAAATTTTGCTCCCCAACTAACACAACCCCATTAAAAGTCCTCTTTCAGTGGGCACACAACCAATAGTGCATATGCTGATAGCATTTTCACATACAAATCTGATAGTTAGGCACACCATTACCCAATTTACACATGCAAATGCAGTAATTGTGTGCACTGGGTGCTCAGGGATACCTGGCACACACCCAAAATGGAGGCCTTTTCAAAGCATGACCAACTCACCAAATTTCTCTTCCCCAGCAGCTCATGGTACTGTCTTACCCCATTATACAGAGTCTGTGGGATTCCGGGAGAAAGGACACGTGCTTTGTGGATTTTCCTGAATGAGTGAAACTTTTTAAATCTCTACTTGATTTGGATGTGTTCTAAGTTCTCTTTTCTCTTCTTCAATTAATTATAGATTTCACCATTTTATTTTTCTGCTTTAAAAGTCAACTCTGATTAGAAAGTACAAATTCTCTCATTATGACTTATTCTCATCTATAACTAGAGAGATTATGAATTGTTGCAATAAATGATTTGCACTTTTAAAAGAATAGAAATTACTGTTTACAGCTATGTGCACGTGTGTTTACTCCAAGATGCATTCGATTATTCTAATTTACAGAGCTGCTGTAGAAGCAGCCATTAACTATCTCCTGTTTTTTTGTTTATGTATTTTTAAAAGCCTGGGGCCTCTTGAGTACTCAGGTGGTACACTGCAAGCAAAGTAATTTAAGAAGTATAAATAAGATTAAGTGTATTTGCTTTGCCAGTGTTTCTTAAAGAGAGGAAGTGTAAGAGGCTGACATAGATTGTGGCAAGATTTTTTAATTAACCGATCGTAGCAGATAAAGCACAAGAGGAAATTACACCAAAAGTGGAGAAATAAGGGATATTCTGAGAGGTAAAAATAGAATTAGAAATTATAACTCTCATTAATTCAATCAATAAATAAAATTATAACTATTGTTTATACAGAAAATACTGTGTGCTTACTACATTCCATATATATATATATACTATTTTAAGTGTCCTTTTATCTCTTTGTTCTCATTGTTGAACATTCTATTTCATCTCTTTTGGGCCCTTAACTGGTGGGTTTGCCCAGAACCCCAGATTTGTCCTCAACTGTCTCCTTACTTTACCATCTCTTCATGAGAAGTCTCATCTTCATTTCTGACCTCCATGTCTCTTTCTCCAGACTAGACTTCTCTTCTAAATTCCAAATCTAGATTCCAGAAGCCTTTTCATATGCCCAACGAAGTGTCCCAGCATAGAGTAATCTTAACAGGTCCATAATGGGATAGGTATCTTCTCCACACTTCATGCTAGAGGTATCTTTGGGTTCTCTCTGTATCTTCAAGTCACACATCCTGTTGGTCACTAAGTTCAGTAATATTTGCAATTCAAAACTGTTTCATTTTGAGTTTGGTCTCTTCCCACTGCCTGCCTGAGTTCAGAACACTTGCAATGCTTTTATAGCTTTCATCTGTCTTTCTTCCAGGTTACTCTGTTCTCTCACTCTCTCAGCAGGAGTGTCTTCCTAAAGTGCACTCTGTTTATATACTGTTTGCTTAATGCCTTTAATTGCTTCCACAAATATACATGCTATAAAGTTCAAATTCCACTGTTTCCTGTACTGAATCTTGTTACATTGCACCTATTTTTGTCATTGGAAAATCCATCAACTTTCACACTGCAACATCATTGCTCATGCCACTCCCTTCTATTGATATGTTCCTCCCTCTTTATTAGCATTAGCTTTCATCCTGTTGCTTTTTTATTTTCATCTTTCAAAGTCCACCTCAAATGACTTCTCTTTTATGAAAATATTCTGGCACCTACTCCAGCAACAGAGCAAATGATGTTGTCACCTCGATAATGATATTGCTTTTTACCATATTAATTATCTATCATTTTATATAAATTAGAAGCCCAGTGCCCAAAATTCGTACACTTGGCAGGGTTCCCCCAGATTGGCCTGTGCCCTTTCACAGTGCGGGATCGCCCCATAGAAGTAGGCCCTGACACCACTGTGCAGCAGCCATCTTGTGACGGCGTGAGGCCCACCTAGGCTTTTACTAATAAGATGTTGACAAATTATTGCCTGTTTCCATCTTGGATTGTACACTTCTTAAATCAGGAACTGAATTTTATTGATTGACTGTCAATGTCCTCCAACCAAAGACTACCAAGAACATACCTACAGTTGAAGTTGGGTTTATTGACATTTCAAAGAGGAAGAATACTCATTTGCCATGAGGCATGTTAGAGAGATAGAACTAATTATATGAAGTATTTGGCTTTGTATTAGGTGCTTTTGGTGAGTATTTAAGGAAATAAGGCTTTGTTTTGGATTTGATGCTGACTTGAAATGGAGGTAATTCTGATTGGCAATCTTAAAAAAAAATCTCAACCAGAAGGAGAAAAATATAGATAGAAGTTAAAGTTGTAATTGTTAAAGAATCAGTAGTCACATATATTAGACATGATATGGGAATTCTTGATTTCATAGTTTAAAAACATTCATGTTTTGTTTGTAGTCAGACATCAGTATGCTGTGCTTTTGTCTTGATCCTTCAGGGTCCTAGAAGTGGCCTCTTCTGATACAGGTGTTCTGTGAATTGCTTGTGTTTAACTGGAAAACAACAATGTCAAGCTGGGAGTGCCAGGCCAGCTCCTAGCAACACCAGAGGCCGATAGTGCTGGGCCAGTTTTTAGCTGTCAGGTCCTGCTTTTTCTTTTCAGGCCTCCTTTTTAACCCAGGGAAGAAAAATTCAGGTCATGGGATATCAATCCATGATATTCCGATTTTCTCCCTAACAAGATTTGCTGATTAAGATCAGGAGGTAGGAGAATCCAAGATGGCGGCATAGGTAAATACCTACACTGCTGCCTCGCACAACAATTTCAAAACTACAACTAAAAGACAGAACGGACATCATCCAGAACCACAGGAAAGCTGGCTGAGTGGAAATTCTACAGCTAGAAGGAAAGAGAGGGGCTCACAGAAACCCAGAGGAGCTGCAAAAAGCCGAGGTACGGAGACGCGTGCGCTGAGAGAGCGGGTGCCCGAGTACCTGGCTGGCTTTCTCTGGCGGGAGGGAAACGGAGACTCCCAACGGCATTGAACCCCTTATCCTACGACACTAAACCCCAGATCCAGCCGAAACTCATACGGGGGAGTTTGGACTGTGAAAAGGGAGAGGTGCACGGAAATTTAGGGGAGATGCAAAAGATCAGAGGACAGATTGCTGATTGTGCCGCTGGCTTTCGAGGGTGGGCGGGAGACAGACCCTCCCAACTGTGCCACTTCTGAGTCCACTGGGCCCCTGTTTCGGGCGAAACCCTGGAGATCTAGACTAGTGTAGTCCTGGTGCACAGGGGAGCTGGAAAGGCAGCGGTCTAGAGGCACTGTGGGCTCTCGCGCACAAGGACCACTCCAGCGATTACCCAGTCACATGAGACTCAGGGGCCATGGAGGGCGGGGCCGACTGGAAGGTAAGGCGGTCCCTTAAGCCCTGAGACTCCACCCATTCCAAGCTCAACAGAGGCTTCTTCGGTTTTGCAAGTCTGGTAACATTAGGCTGAATTCAACACAGAAGTTTCCCCAACATAGTGAAAATGCCGAGACAAGGGAAGGGATCACAAACAAAAGAAATGGAGGGAACAAAACGACTGAATAGAGAGTTCAAAACCACGCTTATAAGGTTTTTCAAGAATATGCTAGAAAAGATGGATAAATTTATCAAGTCCCAAGAGGAGATGCAAAAGGACCAACTAGAGATGCAAAAGAGCCAACTAGAGATGGAAAAGGTCCAACTAAAGATGATAAAGGACCAAGTAGAAATTAAACATACACTGACTGAAATAAAAAATATTATACAGAGTTCTAACAGCAGACTAGAGAAAGGCAAGAGTCAAGTAAAAAATTTGGAATATAAAGAAGCAGAAAACCCTCAACTGGAAAAGCAAGAAGAGAAAAGAATCCAAAAATGTGAACATAATATAAGGAGACTCTGGGACAGCTTCAAGCGTACCAACATCAGAATTGTGGGGGTGCCAGAAGAGAGAGAACAAGATACTGAAAACCTATTTAAAGAAATAATGACTGAAAACTTCCCACATCTGGTAAAAGAAATACAAGTCCAGGAAGCACACAGAACCCCATATAAAAGGAATCCAAAGAGGACCACATCAAGACACATCATAATTAAAATACCAAGAGCAAAAGACAAAGAGAGAATATTAAAAGCAGCAAGAGAAAAACAGTTTATTACCTACAAGGGAGCACCCATATGACTGTCAGCTGATTTCTCAACAGAAACGATGCAGGCCAGACTGGAGTGGCAAGAAATATTCAACATGATGAATAGCAAGAACCTACAACCAAGAATAATCTATCCAGCAAAGCTAACATTCAGAATTGAAGGGCAGATAAAGAGCTTCACAGATAAGAAAAAGCTAAAGGAGTTCATCAACTCCAAACCAGTATTATATGAAATGCTGAAAGGTACTCTTTTAGAAGAGCAAGAAGAAAAAGGTAAAAGCCAAAAAATTATGAACAACAAATACATATCTATCAATAAGTGAATCTAAAAATTAAGTGAATTAAAAATTTGATCAACAGAATAAACTGGTGAATATAATAGAATAGGGAGCACAGAAAGGGAGTGGACTAATAATTCTCAGGGGGAAAGGGGTGAGGGGTGTACAGGGAGAGACTGGACAAAAATCATACACCTATGGATGAGATCAATGGGAGGGAGCTAAGGCCAGAGGGAGGGGTGGGAGCTGGGTGGAGGGGTGCTATGGAGGGGAAAAAAGAGAAACAAATGTAATAATCTGAATAATAAAGATTTAATTTAAAAAAAAAGATCAGGAGGTGTCCAGAGAAGGTAGTCAATCACATACAAGGGTTAAATCCATTTTTGACCTTTTTCCTTTTATTGTAGGATGAGCTACCTTATGTAACCATGGCTGTGCTTTAGCATTTCAGACTCTGAATAAAATACACCAGCCAACTATAACACAATTACTACAGAAAAACAAACATTATTAGTCCTTGTAACAAGTCTTGAATCCAGGAGTTTAGATTCTAAAATCTAAGCAATGAAAGTGTGTGCCAGAATCCAATTGTGCCTGTTGTTTTTCTTAGTCATGGTTGTTTACTTGCCTTGTAACACACATAGGTCAGGCAAAGAAGTATGTACTCTAGGATGCCTCATTCTTAGCTAGCTAAAAGAAAACCAATGGCTATTGAGTTATCTATGACAATGCTGGCTAATAAATTTAAAATTGTTTGTTGGATTTCTAGGGCAGAATTTATGTCATTTATGATGCTAAGATCAGAGACACACTTTAGACCATCTTTTACAATTGTATTATCCATTCTGTGAGATAATTGTAGTTCATAGTCAGTGTGTAGCAAACATATAATTTTGATGTTCACATAAGGAATAGTGTCCTATTGGGCAAGAACTATATGGAAAGTAAAAATAGCATTTAGGATAACAAACATGAACCATTTTCTTTTTTCAAGGATATATAATTTTTCAGTGGCGTTAAACAATTCCTTCAAAACAGGATTGAGTTTCTCTGAAGAGAACAAGTATAACTAATACACTACCAATATCCCCAAGATTAATTTTTATGTCTAATGGGCTGGGTTTTGCTGATATGGTTATAATGTCTTTGACAGAATCCTTTAGTTGACATGAGGTCAAGGTTCACTTTTCATAAGATTAAAGTTGGGATTAAATGATGTGAGGTATACCTAAGTATCAGGAGGGAACTGAAAAAGGGAATCTATCATCTGAACTGTTTAATAATTAATAAATTTAATTGGCAATAAGTCAAATAAAAACAGTGGCTATTGATTTAGAAATAGAGATTAGTCACACTATAGAACCAGTTGGTCTTGAGAATCAAGACTCTCATGTTTGAAATTGAGTTTCTCTGCTCATTTTGTGATGTTCATTAAATTACCCAATATCCAAGTAGATAGTGAACAAAATACTAAGATCAAGAGAGCTGGTAGTAAAATGAAATAGAAGACTTAAACATTTAATGTAGTTATAAACTATTGTATACATTTTGTGCCTTGCAAAGCTTTTCTGATTAACGTACTAGATCTGTAAGTATCAGGTAAACCAGATATCCTATACACAGAGTGTTGATTTCATAATATTGTAATTTATCACTGGCAATGAGATGCAACAGCAATCTTGAAAAATGGTTTCTTCTCCCCTATCAGGTGATAATGCTAAACGGAAAGAATCCATTTTGGTGTCAGGTGGATCCAGATTTGAAATCTTACTCTGCTTCTTCCTAACTATGCAAATCTGGACAAGATTTAGGTATTCCCTAAACCTCTATTTATTTTCCTGTTAAAGAAAGATTAAAATAGCTATCTGATAAGTTTGCTATAAAGGTTAGAGATGATATGTGTACACATAGAAGAGATAGTAGCTGCTTAATAAATATAACTGTTATTATCAGAAAAAGGAAACAACAGAATAGTAGGATCTAACCCTAGGTTAAATCCAACTTTAGCTCTTAGTAGTTTAGAGAATTTAAGCTAATTGAGCCTTTGTTTACTCCTCTTAAAAAATGGAAATAATAGTAGCTACCTTATGGAATATTTTTCATTTAAACAGTGCACTTGACATAGTGTATATCAAGTAGTAGTCACTAAATAAAAGGCCATCATCAGTGAAATTATTAATATTAGATTAAGCTTCCCTAATAGAAGCTCAGGAGGAACATAGATACAGTGACTTGCTGGTTAAAAAATGAGGTTACCCTATTTTACTGGCTTTATTTGACTTCATTTGTCTACTTTGATTTCCTTGGTTTATCCTTATTTGTACAGATTATTTAAATATCAAAGGAAGAGCTAAAATTACTTTTTAAAAATAATGTTGAATGTGAATTGCAGGCATCTATTAGTAAATTATGCTAAATAGATTAAGATTCTAATTTCTTTTTTTAATACTTGGAATTTTTAAAAATATATTTTATTGATTTTTTTACAGAAAGGAAGGGAGAGGGATAGAGTTAGAAACATCAGTGAGAGAAATTTCAATCAGCTGCCTCTTGCACACCCTCTTGTGGGGATGTGTTCGCAACCAAGGTACATGCCCTTCACTGGAACTGAACATGAGATCTTTCAGTCCAAAGGTTTACTTGCTATCCATTGAGCCAAACTGGTTAGGGCAGATTCTGATTTCTTCTTTTTTGCCTACAAAAAGAAAGGAAAGAAAAAAAAGGAAGAAAGAAGGGATAAAGGGAGAGAAGGAGGGAAAGGAAGGAAGGAAGGAAGGAAGGAAGGAAGGAAGGAAGGAAGGA
>JAAGEH010000040.1:7789963-7850521 GCA_011751065.1 Lasiurus cinereus
CCAAGAAAAGTTGGTTGTGTTTTGGCTTTAGAAAGTAAGATCCTGCAGTTAAGACAGGATAGAGATAGCTTTTAAAAGCTAAATGAAATGAATAGTCTTACAAAGGGAAAAAATGGAATTTTTCACGAGTCCCTGGAAACCTGCAAAAAAGCGTCAGAACTGTTGTTTTCAGTAATAATTGTGATTACTTGGTTAAAATACCCGCCCGAGAAGATTTCTACATTTTTTGTGCCTCTACAAGGAAAATTAAAACAGAACACACAGCATTGGGGCCAATTTGTTTCCAAGGAAGTCAATTATTAATACAGTATTTAGTATTTAATGAACTAAGCCTAAGCATGTGAAATGCTGCAAAGAGATCTTCATACCAGCAGAGAACAGGTGTTGGTATAAGCTTTGCCCGTATGTTTACCAGCTGATTAGTACCCATTAAAATGATAATAATCTAATAAAAATATTTTATATCTAGTGGAAGGGGAAAGTCTCATGTGTTTGGAAAAATGATTTTATTTCTATTGCCATAGCAGTGATAAGATTGAAGTAACGAAGAACCATACAAAAGCAGCCTGAAGAATCTGAATGTCTGTACCTTAGACTTCTCCCCTTAGGTTCCCCTTTCTCCACAAGTTGTCCAGGCAGTCAGGATAGTCACTTTCTTTTCATGGATTCAAAGAATGACAAACAGATAATCCACTTACCAACATCCTCTTCAGCAATAATAAAAGAAATCAGATCCTTAGTAAACCATGCTGCTTTCTGCCATCAACAGGTCAACAAATAACAAGTGCTCAAAAGGATGTGGAGAAAAGGGAACCCTAGTGTACCATTGGTGAGAATGCAGAATGCTACAGTCAATATGGGAAACAATATGGTGTTACATTAAAAAAAATTAAAAATAGAACCACCTTTTGATCCAGTGATCCCCTTCTGGGAGTATATCTTCAGAATTCCGAAACATCAATTTGAAAGAATATATGCACTCCTATGTTCATAGCAACATTATTTACAATAGTCAAGTGCCCATCAGTCAATGAATGGATGACAAAAGCTGTGGTACATTTACACAATGGAATACTGTATTGATATTAAAAAGAAAGAAGTCTTATCCTTTGAGACAGCATGGAGGGACCTGGAGAGTATTATGCTAAAGTGAAATAAGCCAATCATAGAAATATCATATGATCTCACTTATATGTGGAATCTACTGAACAAAATAAACTGATGAACATAAAAGAAACAGAGGCATGGATATAGAGAATAGATTGACAGCTGTCAAGGGGGAGAGAGGGGACTTGATGAAAGAAGGTGAAGAGATTAGCCAAAGACCATATATGCAAAACCCATAGACACAGACAACAGTGATGGCCAGAGGGAAGAGCATGGTTGCATGGAGGGGGGGAAAGGGGACAAGTGAGGACATCTGTAATAGTGTCCACAATAAAAATAAAGTTTAAAAAAAAGAGTGGGAAGTAACTTGCCATGGTCACATAGTGGGAAGTAATACATCTGGCATTTGCGCTCTTATAATCTGTTCTCAGAGATAAGCTGTTATCTCATTATCTAGTTTATTCTGCTTATGAATCCATTTGTTTGTGACTCTATTCCATCTAGTTTAACAATATTTAGTGAATGCATTCTTATACCAGTTATTGTTCTTAAGTTGGGAATATTGAAGCAATAGAGATTTTTAATTCTATAAATAACCATGCTGCATTGTCTGCCTTAGGAGATTGAGTGAAGCCATGAGTGTCCTGAAGGACCATCTGGGGCCTTGGTTGTCCAGAGAGCAACAAGTATTTGCTAAGGAAACTCCGAGACATCCCTGACGTGGCGATTGCCTGGCAAATTCCTGATTTCAGACTAGTTACAGTAAATAATGTGATGAATGTGAGGTCACATTTCCAACCACTCTCTGCCTGACACGCTCTACTTATGCTGTCTCGATTAAGCCTGGCACATTTTGTGTTTGCTCTTCTATCAAAGCTGAGCTCAGGACATTTTTAGGAATTGAGCTACACTATAGGGTAAGAAAGAGAACTAAGGGTTATTTCCATTGTGACCAGGATCAAATCCCTCCAAGCTGACCTATAAAAGGTCCCTTGGAGAAGTATGGGCATGTGGCCAAGTATAAGCAATAGAGGCTAACATGCGTTTACCAGCCTCATTTACCTGCAAAGGTTATAGGGCCCAAATATTACACAATGGATTGGCTTCTTAAAAGTGCTGATGAAAACATAGTAGAAAAAATAAGTAAGGGGGGTAAAATATATTTTTATTGGTTTATTTTAATAGTGATGAGGACCCTATTGAAATTTGAATTATACAAAGGAGGCAAGAAGAAAAAACAGATGATTTTTGAAGATAAAATTTTTGTGGAAACTGAATAAGAAAGAAGCATCTCAACACTAATATCAAAGTCTGTCCTTTGTTTATGTGTTTTGCAACATCCAGATTGTGCAATATTTTTAAATTGCTTAATAGTTCTGATTAACAGAATGATTTAAGGACTGTTTCAGTAACTAGAAAGTTCCACATTTAAAATTTAAAAATCTACCTCTAATTGATCGGAACAGAGTAAAGTTCATTTCAAAAGGAGATGTGGATAATCTCCAGATGAACACAGAGATGAGACTGGCTGTGGAATGGAAAGGTCAGAAGAATTATTCTTTTGACCTACCCCTTGCTTGTCTGGGCTGTTACAGGAAACAGACTTGAAGGAGGATGTCATAAGGTCACCTGGGGCTCTGGGGCTCAAGGCAGCCATGCAAAAATCTCAAGGGCTCAGACTCTCTGTCTCACAAATGCCACATTGTGAATTGGTGCCTGGTGAGTGAGAACCTGTGTTGTAAAACAGTCACCCTGCTGGCAGAAAAGCATTGCTGTTATTTCTATGAAGGCAACTGTGAAACTTTATGAGTTTTCTTTGCCCTGACTGGTGACTTTTAACACTCAAGGAAAACCTCTTGTGCTGAACAGTGGACTCAAAATCAGATTGGGAACCAAAAAAGATATAAATTCCAAGACTGTAAACTGGCCACTTTGTGGAAAGCACAATTTAGAAAGTGGACTAGTGACTCTTTTTGTATTCATGCCTTTATCTTTAGCCCACAGGAGAGTGAACTGGTACTGAATTAGTAGTTCTTAGAGTGAACTTCCACCTGAACAGGAGGAGGTGGACATCTGGAATGATGATAGCAGGAACTATAATATAAAACTTGATCGGATCTTTTCAGGTAACCAATTCAAGTCAACTTTTATCTCTAATTTGTTATTTTATTTGGCAGAGTCACACTCCAAGGGGTCTGCCTATTCTTATTTATCTGTCTAATACATTTTGGTGAACATACAGTGACAGTGAATGCCAATAGTGAGCAAGAAGCCCCCAAATTTCATTAAAGATAGAATTTGTGTTTCTTAGGAAAATTTGGAAACAGTGTTAGGATTTGGTATGTATTTATTGAGTTTAGGCTATCTAGGATCGTATGGGGAACTTTAAGTGTTTTATGGCTAACATATGGAAAGGAATAAGGAAAGATAAAATCAAGTCCCCTGCATATGATGGAGTGATGATTTCATTACTACTGGAGCTGTCACTGGGATTAGCAGATGCAGTATTATGATGGTGAGTCCTTTCAGTTTTAAGGGTCAGGCTGTTGTCACAATCCTAGTGAAAAAAAATTTAGATATTAGCTGGCCCCCCAACTTAACCAAATTTAGATGTTAGCTGCCCCCTTATAGTATGCAGGCATCTTCCACTGTGTTCTCATCCTCCCCAATTTGTCATGTAGTTACCAAGACTCATTTCTTAGAAGGCAGTGAGTTACACAACAACAGCAACAAAACATTCCTATTACACCAGAATAAAGTCCTTAAGGCGAAGGGACCACTTACTTGTGTATAGTACCATTTACTCTTCCTTGCAGTCATGGGAGGCAGGCCTTTTTCCATGGTTTATCCTTCAGAAAACTGAAGTCCAAAAAATTTCAGTTAGTTTACAAAAAGAGGTGAAATAAAATCTAAATCATATGACTCCAAGTCAGCGTTACTTTTGTACCCCACAGGGAACCAGGCACTCTTGGACACAATATCTAAGGTAAGGGAAGAAATTATTGGCATTTCATTAATCCTAAACACAAAAAGATAAGGAATTTTTCCCAGCCGACATGGCTCAATGGTTGAGTGTGGAACTATGAACCAGGAGGTTACGGTTAAATTCCCAGTCAGGGCACATGCCCAGGTTGTGGGCTTGAATCCCAATGCGGGGTTCGCAGCAGGCTGCCAAGCAATGATTTTATCTCTTCATTAATGTTGCTATCTCCCTCTCCCCCTCCCTTCCTCTCTGAAATCAATAAAAAAGTATATATATATATACTTTAAAAATAACAAATTTTTATTAGAATGAGTTAGGAAGCCTTGATTTAATCCAGTTTAGCAGCTCTCCTGAAAAGGGTGTGTTCTGAGAAAGGAAATCAACTAGCCTAAGAACATTTGGAAAGAAAATGAGAGGCCTCACACAGGCTCTTTCTCCACAGCTTTCTTATTTTACTCAACTCATTTTGTTAGCAGGGGTTCTCCCTGACAATGCAACAGAGGAAGAAGAAAATCTTTTCGTAACAATAACATGCATGTGCTGTGAGAGAGATGAAGCAGAAGATTAAGCAAGAAACCCAGTTATTTTATTGCCCCAAGGCATTACTCATTTTCCTGACACATTATGTTTTTAATTAAAATTGCATGTGAGTTAATTAAAATATTCACTCAGGCACTTTTTTCTCTCTTCTTGGTATTCTTTTAGCTTTTTGGTAAAACTCACTTTCATTTTAATTCTGCTGTCTTTATCAGCTTCAACTTTAGCAAAGAGTTTACACACTAAAGTAAATTTTAAAAATCTATTTTTAAAAACTCATCATTAAGTGACCAGGGAAAATGGAGGTAGCTAAAGATGGAATCATTATGGCTCCTGCATTGGTCTTTGTTTATTTAATAAAAAAAAAAATGTTAAATTGGCATTAATAGGAACTATATTAAAAAAGGTCCTTGTGATTTTACTTTTTTTGCAATAGAATGTTTATCCATCTTCAATTCTTTTTCTTTATGTGATTTGACAGATTTTTATTTCTCAAAAATATGTTAATGCGTCTGAGAAACTAGTGCCTGGCTGACTATTTTACTCATTTTTCTCTGTCCCTTGGATAAGGACTGCCATGCCCTTCTTTCCAGATCAGATTTCTAAAGTACCAGCATTAGCTCAAATGAGTGTGGTGCTCACCCAAGTTTGAATTTGTGCCATACCTGGATAGGTCCCTCCCTGGCACCTGCAATCCTCTAAACTCTTTAACTCTCTTCCCAGCTTAAATTCCATTATAATTCTATCCCAACTCTTTGTAGCAAAACTGTGGCTGAGAGTTAAATCCATAGGTTTTCCTAATTCTTGCCTGCATTTGGACAGTGTGTGAATGGAGAAAAATTTACAACTACCCTAACTTGCCTCCCATTATATTTGTGAAATCTCAGGTGCACCCAAATATTGCCTGGCAGTCATGTCAGTTTCCCTATTCCATTCATTCTCTCCTAGACCACCCTCTTATTTCTCCTCAACCTCCTTAACCCCTCCTGATCGCACTCTTATTCTTAGAGTATGTGGAAGTTCTCTTCCATTTGCTCCAAATTTCTCAATGAATTGGCTTCCCATTTTACTTGTTATAATGGCTAACAAGGCCTCACATAGTTCACTCAGTCCTAGACTTTCTTCTTAAATATTCACATGCTAATTCCTTTACATCATTGTTCAAGTCATATTTTAATGTCTACCCAGACCACCTCTTGAAAATTGCAATCCCTTATTTCCTGAGGCCTCATAACCTGTTTTCTATTATAGAATTTATTGTTTTTTAACCTACTAAATGGGATTTATATTTTTTTTTTTTCTGTTTTTATTCTATTGATTGCCTCTCACATATGTAAAAATTATCTACCTCCAAAACTAGGGCTTTTGTATTTTTGGTATTAATATGGCCAAGCACCTAAAACAATATTCTTGGTATATGGTGGGTGCACAATCAATATTTATTGAGTGGTTGAAGAAATGTTTTTAGGCTGAGGAGACAAATCCAAAATTAGGAAGGCACAGATTGCTAGAATTTGAATGGATGAGTTTAAGAGCAAGAGTCCCACGCCACACACATACCACCACCACCAAAAAATAAAAAAATAAATAAATAAATAAACAAACAAACAAACAAACAAAAACCAAATAGAACAACTACTCGAGAGCAATAAGCTAGAAAATTACCCAAGCTTTTACACAATTGTCTTAACAGAAAAAAAGAGATTTCCTTGAACACCATATAAAATCAATAGAGACCACACCAAAGTCATGTATTAGGAGTAGTGCCAAACTAGCCCATGAGGAAAACTAATCTACACTTCCCTAAGCAAAGTTTGAAAACAAGCCTTAAAGATATCAAATTAGTCTGTAAGTAAATTCATGCTCTGGAAGACAATTTTAACATTCTTTAAAGGAACTCAATAGAACCCAGCCATGAAATGCAGACAATAGAAGGGGAAAAAAAAATCCAAACACTGGATATTGTACCATTTACAATATCTAGTATCTAACTTTTAAAAAGTACCATCCTTGAGAAGTAAGAAAATATGACCCATAACCATAAGAAAAAACAGTTTGTTCAAGGAAAAATGTGTAAAAAGGCTTTGCTTCTCTTCTTGCACTTTAGTGGAGTCCCACATCTCAAAGGTTTCCCAGCTCCCCAGCTTCATAGTGCTCAGAGTTCCACACAGCAGTATTCTCTCTTCTATTGTACTAACTCATTTGATCTTTCTTAATAATCTTGTTTACCTAGGTTCTTTCTCTTCTCTCAAATTTGCAATTAGCTAATCTGATAAATGAAGAAAGGCTAGAGCTACAAAATCTTCCCCATCCCTATTACTATATGAAATGTCTCTTTACCTGTCCATGGTATTGGCATCTTATTCTAAATGTTAGGAAGTTCACTTGAAAAAGGGAAGAGGTGTCTGGGTAAAAAATATCACTTTGAGTGTTGGAAACTCAAGAAATCACCTATTGATATAGTGTAGGTGGACACCTACTTTCAGTTTCATATCTAGGGATCCAACTAATCATGATAATCTTTACTGGGACACAAGATCAGAGATGGACAGGCTGTGGTTGTGATGGAATGCACAATCACCAACTATTGGCCAGATTTCCTTAATGTTCTCCTGCCTTAGATTGGGATTCTGGGGCTGGGGGGGGGGGGATGGGGGGGGGGGGGGAAGGGTCTAGCAAGAAGATATCAAGTGTCTCCAAATGAGGAATGAAGAGGATAAGAGGTTCAAGGAGTTAGAGCCTTAAAAAAATAATTGGTATTGCTGAATTAAAAAAAAGAGAGAGTAGAAAACTCTTCAGTTAGCAATGGTTACTGTGTATTTTATTTTTTAAGACCTTCATATTTATACAGATATTCAGCCTCTACAGTTCAACCTTTTGATATCTTTGAAATGATCTTTTTTTTGAAATACTGATTGTTGTAACAAAACAAAATATGTTATTATATTTCTTTCACAAAACCAGATAACTATCTAGTTTTGTTGAAAATTTACCAACATTTTTTAATGATTTAAACTCAGCAGGTATTTCATCTTAGAAATAGTAAGGCATTACTTAATTTTAAAAGTGCTTTAGTGTGACATATTAGGCATTTTGAAAAGTACATAAATGATAAGGTTACCTGACAATAGGGCTGTTTCACAACATCATTACACTGATAACTACTGGGGCCATTTCATTTGCATGAAACCATTTGATTATGGCATTGAGAATCAAGTGATATTGTGTTTGGGACCATTTGTGTATGCTATTTATTTAGCATAATACATGTTTATTGGTGTTTTATTCACAATATAAGTCACATGTTGATAACAGTTTAACAGGCTTTAGAGTATTGCCTTCTCACATGTTAAATAACAAGTTTATGAGTAATTCCACAAGGTACATATATCTGGGAAGGGCTCCTAATCATATTTACAAAGAATCATTTCTTTCACAATTGAGCAGATATGTATATGATACTCAGTCTCCTTTGTAGGGTTGCCAGATTTAGCAAATTAAAACACAGTATACTAAGTTAAACTTGAATTTTTGATAGACAATGAATAAATATTTAGTATAATATGTCAAGTACAATATTGGGTGTATATTTACATTAAACATTTTCTTATTGTTTATCTGAATTTTAAATTTAATTGGACACCCTGTATTTTATCTGCCAACACTGCCCCATGGTGCTAAAAATATAAACTTGTCTACTTTTAAAAATATTCAACCATAAACAATTCAGGCTAGTACAAGCCACACCGAAATTTCACTTCAGTAACATGACCTTTATAGATGACTTAAGTTATCAACATCCTGTCCTCAGCAAATCCCCTTCCATTTGGGTGTAAAAGAATTTAGATCCCAATTTAAAACTTCATTAGTCTCGGAGAATCCAAGATGGCGGCATAGGTAAACACATACACTGCTGCCTCGCACAACAATTTCAAAACTGCAACTAAAAGACAGAACGGACATCATCCAGAACCACCGGAAAGCTGGCCGGGTGTAAGTTCTACAGCTAGAAGGAAAGAGAGGGGCTCACGTAGACCCAGAGGAGCTGCAAAAAGCTGAGGTACTGAGACGCGCGCGCTGAGAGAGCGGGTGCCCGAGTACCTGGCTGGCTTTCTCTGGCGGGAGGGAAACGGAGACTCCAATGGCATTGAACCCCTTCTCTTACGACACTAAACCCCAGATCCAGCCGAAACTCATACAGGGGGAGTTTGGACTGTGAAAAGGGAGAAGTGCCGGAAATTTAGGGGAGTCGCAAAAGATCAGAGGGCTGGTGGCGGCGCGCACGGCACTGCGGGCAGGGCAGATTGCTGATTGTGCCACTGACTTTCTCGAGTGGGCGGGAGACAGACCCTCCCAACTGTGCCACTTCTGAGTCCACTGGGCCCCTGTTTCAGGCGAAACCCTGGGGACCTAGACTCCTGTGGTCCTGGTGCGCAGGGGAGCTGGAAAGGCAGCGGTTAGAGGCACTGCGGGGGCGCGTGCAAGGACCGCTCCAGCCATTACCCAGTCACGTGAGACTCAGGGGCAGTGGAGGGTGGGGCCGACTGGAAGGCAAGGCGGTCCCTTAAGCCCTGAGACTCCACCTCTCCCAAGCTCAACAGAGGCTTCTACGGCTTTGCACGTCTGGCATTATAAGGCTGAACTCAACACTGAAGTTTCCCCGACATAGTGAAAATGCCAAGACAAGGGAAGGGATCACAAACAAAAGAAATGGAGGGAAAAAAACGACTAGATATAGAGTTCAAAACCACGCTTATAAGGTTTTTCAAGAATATGCTAGAAAAGATGGATAAATTTATCAAGTCCCAAGAGGAGATGAAAAAGGACCAACTAGAAATTAAACATTCACTGACTGAAATAAAAAATATTATACAGAGTTCTAACAGCAGACTAGAGAAAGGCAAGAATCAAGTCAAAAATTTGAAATATAAAGAAGCAGAACACACTCAACTGGAAAAGCAAGAAGAGAAAAGAATCCAAAAATGTGAAGATAATGTAAGGAGACTGTGGGACAGCTTCAAACGTACCAACATCAGAATTGTGGGGGTGCCAGAAGAGAGAGAGCAAGATACTGAAAACCTATTTAAAGAAATAATGACTGAAAACTTCCCACATCTGGTGAAAGAAATAGACTTACACATCTAGGAAGCACACAGAACCCCATATAAATGGAATCCAAAAAGGACCACACCAAGACACATCATAATTAAAATGCCAAGAGCAAAAGACAAAGAGAGAATATTAAAAGCAGCAAGAGAAAAACAGTTTATTACCTACAAGGGAGCACCCATATGACTGTCAGCTGATTTCTCAACAGAAACGATGCAGGCCAAACGGGAGTGGCAAGAAATATTCAACGTGATGAATAGCAAGAACCTACAACCAAGAATAATTTATCCAGCAAAGCTATCATTCAGAATTGAAGGGCAGATAAAGAGCTTCACAGATAAGAAAAAGCTAAAGGAGTTCATCAACTCCAAACCAGTATTATATGAAATGCTGAAAGGTACTCTTTAAGAAGAGGAAGAAGAAAAAGATTAAAGTCAAAAAATTATGAACAACAAATACGTATCTATCAACAAGTGAATCTAAAAATTAAGTGAATTAAAAATTTGATCAACAGAATAAACTGGTGAATATACTAGAATCAGGAGCATTGAAAGGGAGTGGACTGATAATTCTCAGGGGGAAAGGGGTGAGGGGTATACAGGGAGAGACTGGACAAAAATCATACACCTATGGATGAGGTAAACGGGAGGGAGGGAAGGGTGGGAGCTGGGTGGAGGGGTGCTATGGAGGGGAAAAAAAAGAAAAACAAATGTAATAATCTGAATAATAAAGATTTAATTAAAATTTAAAAAAAAAAGATTAAAAAAAAAACTTCATTAGTCTCCTGGGAATTTTAATTATTAAAAAAATAAAAAGAGTGATTGGCTGGGCTGGCCCAGCCCATAAGATTGTGTTATAGAAAAACACAGCTGAGTCCCTGGTAGGAGAACTCATCATCAATGTTGAAAGAATCAGACTTATTGTTGTGGCCCCCCTCACAGAAAGAAGTGGGTGAATGTAGGTCTGGATTCTTTGACACACTCCCCCTCAAGTTGTGCAAATTCTCAAGGTCTTAACTCATGGCAGCAAAGGATGCATCTGGAAGAGTTCCTTATTGGGGCTTCAGCTTAGTACTCAGCAGCCAAGTGATGACACCAATGATAATTTAAGGTGGGAGGCTAATCTAGACTGCACACCCATTCTTCCCATGCCTAGCTTTGTGTCCCAGTGCTCATTTCCACCTCTTTTTTTTTTTTTTATTCAGGGTACTTGGAAGTGAGTTGTGGTTAAAGAATACAACCAAATCACATCTGCATCACATCTGCTTTGCGTGGCTAAACTAGGAATATAGAAGCTGACTGGTTCAAAGCTACTACCAATGAGTGAACAGACCTATGTGATCAGGAGCTGTCAACGCCATCTACCTCTGTTATTTGTGTTATCTGTGGACGATTCATGTGCCTGTTGCCAACAGAGTTCACAAACTAAAGATTAATGGGAAGAAGAGGCAACTCATTGGGGGCAAGGAATTAGTAAAGCAGGAAGGTCTTTTGCTTTTTAGAGCTGGAATAACCAGGAGGATTCATCATTGTTTCAGCTGACTTTGGTGTCCAGCCAAGTCAGAGGCACTGACTGCAAGCACATTTGGCTCCATCTCCTCCTCTGGCCCTGGGTGCCCCAGCAATCCTGCCACCACTGCACAAGTTGTTACCAGACTGAAAAACAGAAGTAATTCTCCTTCTTCTTCCTTCTCCTTTGCTATTTTTAGAGAAATTTGAATAACAACCTATTCCCCTCATTTATTATTCTTGATGAATGGTAAATTATTCTAATAGCATTGACTGTTCTATTCATTTATTATTTGAGGATGATTAGAAGTGAATAGCTATTATAAAGCCTCACCAGCTCCAAAAATTAGACCTTAGAATTTTGTGCTTCCTTTTGCTCTGAGTAATTAATCTCTATTGCTTCTTCTAAATCTGTCATACACACACCTCTTTCTTTTTTTCTAGTCATGCTCTGTTTTGACTCCAGAATCAGGATGCTCAGTACTTAAAAGTTTATCCAGCAAGATGATGAAATGGAACCTCCCTCAGATGTACAGGGTTTTTAAATTATGTTTACATGTAAGAAAGCCCTATAACCCACAACTGTGTCATTTAAGGATACACTATACTATATAAGACGTGGCTTACAGAAGATAATAAAGATACATGTCACAAATAATAACCTGTGAGGTTCTAACCTGAGGGTAAAAATAACATGCAGGGTAAAAAATATATATGTATATCATATATATATATAAAAGCCCAAGCAACCATTCAACCATTTGACCCATAGCTATGACGTACTGACCACAAGGAGAAGATGCTCTGATAGGTAGGTTGTTAGCTCTGGGTTAGCTTGCTACTGGGACCCTGTCAGCCCTGAATCTGGTTCACCCAAACCCAAGACCCAGAGAGGAAGGAGCCCCATTTCTCACAGAATCAGCCATGGGTTAGCTTTCTGTGATATTAAAATATTTCTTCTAATTAATTTCCTTTCAATGTGCACAAATTCATGCAATGGGCCACTAGTTTCTTTATAATGAGATTTGCTATAACACCATTTAGTTTAGGCATTTGTAGCCCTAAGCCACCTTCTCAACCTTATCTCCCTTACAACTCTTCAAAGATTCTTCACCCAAGTCAAAGTAGATCCATTGCTTCTTTTCAAATATGTCAGTTTTCCTACAATCTATATTTTCTGCTTTTCTTGGCCTGGAATATCTTTTCAGCTTCTCCATACCACCTTCCCATCTCTATTTTGTGAAAATAATTTTTTCATGAATGCTCGCTTTAAATTCCTTCTTTATCCCACTCATCTTAAAATATTTTCTTCCTTCTATAATTCTGCCTTCTTCCCATTGTCACGTGTATGGACAGATTCAGGTCTTATGGGGCTTCATAGCTACATAATTTGGGGGATGCTCTCAGACAAATGAAATTACAAATATAGGTACAAAAGAGAATGTTTAGGCATGAGACCAGTGTAAATGGTTGAATAAAGAACTCCAAAATTTCACCCTTTCATAAGAGCAGCATTAACAAACCTGGAAAAAATTGGCAGAATCTTTTCTTTTATAACTTTGGAAACTAAGTAATTTAATAACCAAGAAGTACTTGCTCAAGAAAATGGCTGATTCTGGGTAAGAACAATGAGAATTGTGGCATTTTAATTTACTCTAGTTTCTCAGATCAGTGGCAGACTTGAAAATAACAGCCTACATTCCCAGTGCTCATATAAAGAGAGAAGAATGAAACATTGCAAAGAGTTGTTATTATTTGTTTTGACCAGTCTGACTCAAAAGACTTATCTTTTTTTCACCTGACTCAGAGCATGCTCAGTGCTAAATCTGCAATGGGTGTTGGCTAGAGGTAAAAGGTTGAAGTTGGTCCATTTGTTGAAAACATATATAAGCAAATGTTTTCATTGCTATTGTCAGAAGCACTAAGTCACTTTTGAAGTAAACAGTAGGTTAGCCAAAACCTTGGAAGAAAAGGCTTTTGAAAGTAACAGCTTTGAAAGGCTCTAAACAGTCCTGAAAATCTGGAAGGCCACACATATGCTCAGAAAAGGCATAAGAAGATTCTTAAGTCTTGAATATGGCTAATCTTGAGAGTATGTGCAACAAAAAAGTAAAGACTAAAGCAGAGTTATAAACTGCCTGGAGAAGTATTGACTATATACCGCAATAAATACAGAAATCCTCTGCAAAGACTGATGGAGTTTTGTGGTTCAAAGCACTTAAGGAAATTTCTGTTCAATCATTAGCTGACCACTAAGCAAATGAAACAGATTTCAGTGGCCATACATGACAAAGAATACAAATTTTACAAAATTAGTTCAGAAAAATCTCTTAAAAAGTTAACAACTGCAACAAAGAACAAAACAAACCTTAGGATGAAGTAGAATCTAACTTTCAAGAATGACATATTATAATATTCAAAATGTCCAGTTTTCAAAAAAAAATTATGAAGCATGCAAAGAAATAAGAAAGTATGATCTAGAGACAGGATTAAAAACAATCAATAGAAAGTTTTCTTGAGGAAGTACAGATGTTGAATTTACTAGACAGAGACTTTAAATCACCTGTTTTACGTATCTCCATAAAACTAAAAAAAATAACATGGCTAAATAATTCAAGAAAAACATGAAAATTATGCCTCACCAAATAGGAATTATCAATAAAGAGACAGAAATTAAAAGATTCAAATAGAAAGTCTGGAGTTCACAAGTACAATAACTAAAATAAGAAACTCAGTGGGGCTCAACAGCAGATTTGGGCAGAAAAAAATAATAATCAGCAGACTCAAATGTCAAATGAGATTTATCTGTGAAATCTTGTAAATAAGCATGAGAGAAGTGACTGTTCACATACAAGAAAACTTCAAAAAAATCAACAGCTGATTTCTCATAAAAAAATCTCATAAACCAAAAGCCAACAAATGATATACATACTGATTACCAAGGATACTTCCTGAGAAATGCATCCTTAGGCAATATTGTCTTTGTGCAAATATCATAGGGTTTGCTTACACAAACCTAGATGGGATAGCCTACTACATATCTAGGCTATGTGGTATACCACCATCAAATACGCCAATCATTGTTGACTGAAACATCATTATGTGGCACAGGACTGTACTCAAAGTGTTGAAAGGAAAAAAAAGAAAAAGAAAAAACAACTATCAACCAAGAATTCTATATCTGGTAAAACCATCCTTCAAAAATGAAGATGAAAATCAAACTTTCCTAGATAATCAAATTAGCAAACCTGCCCTACAAAAAACAAACAAACAAAAACCATTAAAAATGTATCTAAGGCTCAAATGACAGGATGCTAGAAAGAAACTGAAACTCACATAGGAAATGTGGTACAGCCATGCAATAAATAATTATTCATAAAAGGAATGAAGTACTGACATACGCCACAGTATGTATGAATCTTGAAAACATTATGCTAAGTGAAAGAAGTCATAGACACAAAAGATTACATATTGTATAATTTCATTTATATAAAATGTCCAGAATAGGCAAATGTATAGTGACACAAAGTAGATTAGTAGTTGCCAGGGATGGAGGTGGGAAAACTTGGAAGTAGAAGGTTTCTTTTCTGGGATGAAGGAAATATTCCAGAATTAGGTAGTGGTAATGATTTTTAACCATTGCAATCATTTTGAACACCATTGAATTTTACACTTAAAAATGGCTAAAATGGCCAACTTAGTTTTATATGAATCTTATCTAAAAATTAAATAAATTAATAATTTAATAATTGTTTTATAACTAGAATATTAGTAAAAATAATAATTTTAACTAATATGTAAGTAATATATTTTTTAAATCATAAAAAAATCATATATGAGCCAAGACCAGTTTGGCTCAATGGATAGAGCATCAGCCTGCAGACTGAAAGGTCCCAGGTTCGATTCCAGTCAAGGGCATGTACCTTGCTTGCGGGCACATCTCCAGTGTGGGGTGTGCAGGAGGCGGCTGATCGATGTCTCTCTCTCATCGATGTTTCTGACTTTCTATCCCTCTCCCTTCCTCTCTGTGAAAAATCAATAAAAAAATATATATTTTTAAAAAATCATATATGAGCATTTATTCCAATGGTGCTGGTAGTATGGAGAAAATCTGCTTTGCCTCCAACAATAAGCCAGCTGCTATTTGCAGGGAAGGGTAGTTGTGGGTGATCAGGTCAGCAGGGAAGGCAGTTAGGGGTGACACCCAGGCTGCTAGGTGCCCTCAGCACACAGCTATAATAAATTTTTAGAAGTTGCCAATACTATAAACTTTATAACATCCAAAAAAGATTAAATGTCTATTTTATAAACATTTTATTGTATGATAATTATTTATTTATATTATATCATCTATCCTATCTAATAAAAGAGTGATATGAAAATTGATCGCCACAGCAAGACACAAGTTGGTCAACCCCATGTGGACACAAGATGGCCACCACAAGATGGCCTGCAGGGAAGGGCAGTTGTAGGCAGTTAGGGGGAACCAGGCTTGCAAGGGAGGACAGTTGGGGGGAACCAGGTCTGCAGGGGAGGACAGTTGCGGGGAGGGGGGGAGACCCAGGCTTGCAGGAGAGAGCAGTTGGGGGGACCCAGGCCTGCAAAAGAGGACAGTTGGGGGTGACCAGGCCTGCAGGGGAAAACAGTTGGGTCCCCCAGGCCTGCAGGGCAGTTAGGGGTGACCAGGACATCAGGGGAGGGCAGTTAGGGGCAATTGAGCTGGCAGGGAAGCATTTAGGGGTCAATCAGGCTGGCAGGGGAGTGGTTAGGAGGTGATCAGGCTAGCAGGCAGAAGTGTTAGGGGCAATCAGGCAGAGGTAGGCAAGCGTTTGGGAGCAACCAGTCCTAGATTGGGAGAGGGATGCCTAAACGGGCCTTCAGACATCCTCAAGGTATCCCAGATTAGAGAGGGTACAGGCTAGGCTGAGGGACACACATGCACGAACTTTGTGCACCAGGCCTCTAGTAATAATAATAAAAGTATAATATGCAAATTGATCAAATGGCAGAACAACTCTCTGGAAAACCTCCTGGACAACCATACTATGACACTCACTAGGCCCTAGCCACCCTCTGCAGGGATATCTATAGGGGGTTCTGCAATCAATCACTCCAAAGAGGGAGGCCCAGGTCACCTGCTGGAGAAGTGACCAATCGGGGAGGGGTTGACCAAGTTGCTTTAACCTACCTGAATCTTATTTCAACATTGTTAAAATAACCTCAGTTCTATCTATACCATAGCATGGCTCTGAAGAGTGCATGAAATAAATTATGTTGTGTACCAAGCATAATGCAGTGTTCATGGTGGGTGCTCAGTAAGTAGCAGCTATTGTTGCTCTAATTGTTATGGTTACCTTTTCCTTTTGTTTGCCATAGTCTTTCAATTAATTTACTAAAAAAAAAAAAAAAAAAAAAAAAAAAAAAAAACTTAGCCTGTGAACTTTGAAAGTGGAATTTATCAAATGATTCATCTTCTTAACCTCTATACTTTGAAGTGTCCCTTACATACAGTAGTTGCTTAGTAGATGTATAAAATTGAATTGGCAAAATTTGGTCAAAACTCTCATATGCTCAGCTACAAGCCTAAGAAGAGAACACAGCCTCACTCTTCTAATACTAATTTATGCACAGAAAACTTTCCCTCTCAGTAGGACACACCCTGGAATGGATTACTATGTAATGGGCATCACCTGTTCCTGGTTACTAGTCCCAGCTTTGCCACTAACCAGTTATGTTGCTTTGGGCAAATGACTTTGCATCCCTTTGCCTCAATTTTTTTGTCTGTAAAGTGAGAATAGAAGTTTTCACCTTTTGGAGTTGTGTAGTTAAACTGAGCTAATAGAACAGTGCTTGATAGAGAAAAAGCTCTTAGAACAGTGCTGGATAGAGAAAATGTTCAATAAATGTTACCTGTTGTTAGTTACATAGAATTTGGATTTTCAGAGTTCTCCAGACCCATTCTTTGGTGGGTCTTTTTGCGATTGTCTTTCTTACTGTGTTTTTCATATTTCTCGCTGTTCAGCCTCTGTTTACTATTTTTCCCCTTCAACACCCACATAGGACACGTGAAGCTTCTGGATGGTTCTCATGTTTTTAGTGTCAGCACATGAGGTTGTTTACTTGCTTTAGAAATTCTTCACTCACAACACCTGAACAAACTTTAGACTTGGTAGGATAAGCTGGATAGGAATCCATCCAAGGAATTTAATGAGAGGACTTAACAAAAGCTAACAGACCACTTCAAACTAATGCTCACCATATGTAAATGTGTGTCTTTAGTAACTCAAAATAGAAACATAATTAAGAGAAGAGCTTGAGTATCTGTGCAGAAGATGTCTGCAATGCCCGTTTAATTTTAATAAGCATTTTAACATTTCACTGCCATTTTCCTGAACTCATAGTTTTTAAGAAAAAGTAGAGCATCGCATTAGTTTACAAAGTGAACTTTTTCAGATTCTGCAGAGTGCATCTTTCTTGTTCCTCGGATTTTTTCCCCCTTTGACTTGAGCTGGTCATAAGCTTCATAATCTCTACAGCTCCTTCCGCTTAATCCATTTTTTTATTTTAGTATATTTATTTAGTTAGTTCTTTTCCATTTTTGTATTTGTTTCTATTACATGACAGTGGGAACAGCTAAAAGCAATTCTGTCTGCACCTCTCATTCTTGGAATTATTACATTGATTGATTGATTTTATTCGTCTCTGTATATGTTTATTTAACTACTGAAATTACATTGTGCCAGCAGATGTAGGCCCAGCCAACTCTATTGGGAAATCAATTGGAAGTGTGGCAATCGCCGGACAGGCCCAGTGGTTTCTGGGTTGAATGTTTACACTTACTATTTTGGCATCAAGGCAATCTAAGTCACGTATAGATCTGGTGTTCCAATATAGTCATGGCCCCAAATTCATTTATTGATTTTTACCATGGGTAAATCTCCTGCATATCTAAGCTCTGGCATCATTTATTAGAAAGACAAATGAGAGTAATTAAGCTTCAAAGCCATTAAGTGTTAAAGCTTTCTGGAATTAGTGAGCTATTAATATGACAGAGTGCTTGGCTCTTCCTAGGTAAGTCATGGTCTTTCCCCTCCAGTTCTGCTTCTTGGAGTGACCTCTGCTGGCTCTCCTAACAGTGCATGCTGTTCCCATGAGGCCCAATGTAACTGCACAGACAGTGTAATGGATGGATGGCCAGTTTGTTTTCAAAGGCCCATTTTGGCTAGATTATTTAGTGCTAAACTAGATAGGTGATAAGCATTACCTTTCAGTTAATGTTTGTTAGTTAACCTATTCACTTGAATAACCAGGCTAGCTGATAAGCGATAATCTCTTCAAGTAGGTAGCACTTACTTTACAACGTCGAGTCAGGTTTGTGCGACTTTTTGCTTTTTCTTGAGAATAAACCAAGCATGGGATTTTAAATAGCTAAAATGTAATTAATAAAATCATGTTTGTTTAATTTTTTATAAGAGGTATGAACCAAATAATCAAGCCTCTTAACTTTCATAAGAGAGAAAAGATCTTGCAGTATTAACAGTATAAACAGACGTGAGAGAAATATATTTGACTTGCATTTTTCTTTCTAAATGTACTCAGAAATTCCTGTGTAATTTAGCAGATTCTGGGTGTGAAAATACCATAAAGGTACTATAAATTTATGAATTATTCTCATTTGCTATTTTCCATTATCTGAGCTTCCACAATGCACCAGAGGACTTTGCTAAGCATGTCAATTCCCTAGTCAGGAGTATCACCTTCTGAACTGCACAGTCTTTAATATTTCAGGTCTTTTTCACTATATTTCTCTTTATTTTGGTGTGCACAAAGCACTATCTTTCCAATGAAGCAACAGTTTTCCAATACTACTTTTTCCCCAAAATGTGAGTGGTCTGAAAATAGTAAGGCTCTGGCCGATGTGGCTCGGTTGCGTGAGTGTTATCCCATGCACAGAAGCGTTGCTGATTCTGCTCTGGTCAGAGCACATGTCCAAGTTTCTGGTTTGATCCCTAGTGGGGACTTGTAAGAGACAGCAGGTCAATGTTATGCTCTCACATCAATGTTCCTCTCTGTCTCTCTCTCTCTTTCTCTTAAAAAAAATCTTTAAAGAAAATATCAAATGAAATATTATAACATTTTTCATGGTGGGTTAAAACATGCAGAGCTTCAACAAAGCAGAAGGCCAAACCAGGAAAGCATTATTATTGTTTCAAAAGGACATCCTAAGTATAACCTGATGCATTTATTATTTCACAAGAAGGTAATTTTAATATCTATAGTCAGAAATATTCCCTTAGAGTTTAACACTTCTTGGATTTAAGCAAAGATTCAGCATAAAATTAAGAACTTAAGTCATAAAGAAAATGTTCAATTAATGAACTTAAAAAATATTAAGGACAGTATTCTGGGAAGCCACTTCCAGGCTAGTGACTTTTCTCTCAAAGACACACTGCTTTATCTTTGTAACTCTTTATTTCCTTTTTAAATAATTTTCTTGTCAATTCTCTTCCACCCATAAGCACAAACAAGCATGTGTTCTGAAAATCCTGCCATCTGATTGAGCATATATTTAAGAAACAACATAGTTTGCATTATTTAAAATATTTGTCATTGAAGCACTTTATAAAGTATTGAAAAAGTAGTTATTTCAGAAAACTAGCATATTATATCACCTAACATATCAAAACAAGGTTTTTCAAAAAATAGCATTCATTCATGAGGGCAAAATTCTTGTCTATTAACTTGAAATCCCAAGACCAAGACAGTCACCAAGTGGATGGTTCAATACATGTTTGTTGAATGAATAAATTAATTTAGACAATGTTGCAATATTTTTATTTATACTCTCTATATATGTTAGATATAAATTTCCTATTTTAGATTTATTTGTATATCCAAATTAAATATGGAAATTGGCTGACCTAATCTCATTTCATAAAATTAATCACATATCCGCATATAGTTTACCTGCTTCTGTTCTATCCCTAAAATTTTAATTTCAGGATCAGGACTACCCTTAATGACTTAACCCAGTGGTCGGCAAACTGCAGCTTTCAAGCCACATACAGCTCTTTGGCTCTTTGAGTGTGGCTCTTCCACAAAATACCACGTGCAGGCGCGCATATACAGTGCAATTGAAACTTTGTAGCCCGTGCACAGAAGTCAGTTTTTGGCTCTCAAAAGAAATTTCAATCGTTGTACTGTTGATATTTGGCTCTGTTGACTGAGTTTGCCAATCAGTGACCTAGCCTTACTAGCTTTTAAAGTTTTACATTTTGTTTACCAAAGAGGTTGCACAGCATTCCAATAAATGTCATTTATTGGAAAAGGATATTTTAGTCTCCTACTCTGTATATTCAATGACTTTTTCTCTGTTAGCATTTTTTAATTTGCAAATAAACAAGCTCAAACCTAACTATATTATAAAGCCCATTGCAACCCCAAACTACCTGCCTAGTCTTATTTCTATCACAGCCAAATTTTTTGAAAGAGTAGCCTAAAAATTAATGCTCTGACATCTTCACTCCACTCACCTTCCTACTTATTACTATCTGACTTGCGGTTTCACCAGTCAAAAACAGCTGAGAACCTCTTTGTTGTCATGTACAATAAACACATTTTGAGGGTCCTTCTCATCTGTGGCCACTTTGTGGCATTTGGCTTGATAAGAAGACATATTTGGAGAGTTTTTAAAGAGAACTCATTCTTTTTGAAAAAATCTTTTCGATCACCTTATGTGGCATTATTCCTCCCTGATTGTTCTTATCTCTTTGGCTGCTCTTTTCTCAGTCCATTTGCTGGGCTCCTCTTTTCCCTCTGCCCCTTAAATGTTGATATGCTATGAAGTCCTATGCATTAGTGTCTGCTTCTTTTATTCTACACACACTTCCTGAGAAATCTCATCCTCATTCTGAGAGATGGATATAATGATGATTTACAAATCTGCCTTCCTTGTCCAAAGCTACTGATTTCCATGTAAATGCTCTTAGTTAGCTGTAACTTCATGTGTCCAGAGCAAAACAAAACAAAACAAAACAAAAACAAAACAAACAAAAATCAGCCTCAACTTATTTAGTTTCACCTTTCACATGTAACCCATCTTTATTGTCTGCCTAAGTATCACTTGAATCTGCTCTTCTTCTTCCCCAAAAGTAGAATCTTCAAGGTATTCCTCATCTGCATTACTATAATGCCTCCTAACTGGTCTCCTGGCTTCCCCTAACCCATCTGCTGCTGTCAGGCAAAGCTTTTATGATTTCAGCATGGCCTGGGGCAGAGGTAGAGAGCCTTTACTAGAATAAAGAAGAGTCATTTATCCAGGAAAGTATACCTTAGGATTATAAAGCAATATTTAGGTTTGTAATTTGATTTCCTTTGTGCACCTGTTTATATCAGGAGATGCAAGTTTCCTAGGACCAAATGTCTGAAATGCCAATATGATTTTTTTCTCTAATTTTAAAATAAATATTTCAAAATTTACAATATTTTCTCATTGACTAAGGTACAAAAAAGCCTGAGTTCTTCAATATGCTATTATAAGCCCTCTACAATATGGTTCTATCTTTCTAGAATCCTGTTGACACTCTGCATCCCAGTCACACATCTCTTACATTTTAGACATAGCAGGTTACTCACTATTATTCAATTCCCTTGTACAAGTTGTTGCCTCTGCTTCCCTGTTTTGCTTTTTCTCCTGTTCATTGCAAGCTCCTACTCAGACTGCAAGGTCAAACTCACATTCTGTTCTTTAGTCCCTCAATCCCCACCCACCCCAAGGGCAGTCCATAGATTTTTCCTCTGAACCCCATAACAACTTATTTGTACATATTAATTCCTCAACCACAGCACATGAAACATGAGCATACATATGATCACTGTATTCTCAGTGATCTAATAATTAAATCATGGTTTGTTCTGCAGGAAAGTACAAGGAAATCTCATTTCTGTGAGATTTTTATATATTTTTAATGACTGGAGGCTTCCTAAAAGGAAATCAAGTTCTTTGTAGAAGGAAATTACTGAATACATCCTTTGTGTTTGTGAGTTGATAAAGGAAAGCAGCCAACTCCCTTGGTAGCTGCCTGGGATTAACAAAGGGTTAGTTAGTGTTTGCACACTCCGCAAAGAACAGATACCTAAATTCACTTAGACCAAGCATGTTTTAATTGGCAGGACTTTGGAGAAGAATAGGAATACATACACCTGGAAATTCCGGGCAGTATAAGTAATAGCAGCTAAGTGACCAAGTTTCATAGGGACGGATGTCTACTAAGGACTCCCTAGGCAAAAACAAGTAGCACTAGATTTGTCAGACAAGGCCTTGTGGTGCGGTGAGGCACGAAGGTAGTCATGGCTGACTAGTGTACCTCACTGTTGGCCTGTGTAGTCCCTGGGGTCCTTCAGTAATCCAGGTAAACCCAAGAGTGTGATAATAAACTTCTTTCCAATAAGGCCTCTGGTGTTTTCACTTAGTGTTTATTTAATTTGAAAAATGAAAAATGTGACATGTTATATCATAAAGCATGAAACAGTTCAGACTCTTATTCTGTATACATTTTGGTATTTAGGGGGCCTTCTGTGATATTTCTGTGGGCTTAATCTCCTCCATTTTTGTCCACCAGGCTAATCTACAATACTGTCATCTCTCACAACAAACTTTGTCAATGAGGCTTTCGGTTTTCATTCTCATACTCCTCCAATCCATTGTCAATGCAGGAGTACTCAATTTATTTTTTTAAATATATTTTTATTGATTTCAGGGAGAAAGGGAGAGGGAGCAGGAGAGAGAGAAAGAGAAACAATAATGAGGAGAGAGAATAATGAGCAGCTGCCTCCTGTATGCCCCACACTGGGGATGGAGCCCGCAACATTGGCATGTGCCATGATCAAAAATTGAACCATGACCTCCTGGTTCATAAGTCAACACTTAACAACTGAGCCATGCTGGTCGGGCCAGGGAACACTAAGTTTAAAACAAAATCCCAATGGGACCACTTCTTTATTTAAAATTCAATAATGGCTTCTCATTTGGCTTTTGATGAAACAGACAGACACCCCTAGTTTTCAATCTGATACCAGTCCCCACCTGTCCTTTGAGCTTCCTCTTGTTCAACATCTGCACTTGTACCCTCAGCCCCAGCCATCCCTGCCTTGAAATTCCTCCCAGGCACCAGGCTCTTTTCCATCCCAGGACCAGGCACACACTTGTTCTCTCCACATGGAGCATTCCTACCTGGGAGGTATTAAAGCTGTGCATCCTTCAGGTGGCAGCTCAAATGTCAAGGGTATTCTCCAAGAATCCTCTCTGATACCTCCACATCAGGCTCAGGCTCTATTTTGCATAATTAAAACTTAAAACTGAGATTGAGGGCAGCAAAGGGATGTAAAATGGGAGTAAGGAAGAAGACATTTTTGTAGTGAAACCAAATGAGAGACAATGTAGCTCATGATGGAACAATTCTTCAGTGGGTTCTGAAATGTATGAAGCTATAACATGGATATTGGTACTTACTGAGATGGGGTCAGGGAGGTAAAAGATATGGGGAATGATCTGTGGTTTTAAGAAGTGAAATACTGGAGATAGGAAGTGTGTCCCCAGGATCCCTGAAGTAGAAGAAAACTCCCAGGTCATAGAAGCTGAAATGCTTTTGGGATTTAGATGGGAGACAAGATGCAAGATTCAAATAACTGTGCATATAATTGATAATGAAATAATAATAAATTAAAATGAATACTTGAGACCATAGATGAAGATCCAAATAGTTCTCATTTGATAGTGCCTATAACTGGAAATTAATATTTCTGAACACAGAATTCTATCATACTACTATTAACTGTATGAAGTATTTGTATTGTCTTCAGTGGAGCATTTCTCACTATTTTGTTTCCAAGGACAATTATTTATCAGAAGTTTCATATACACTCTCCTGACTTAAATCCCATCCACCTTATGTTTTGCTTTAATCGGGTATTAAACTTTTTGTTTTTATTTCCTTTTTACAATTTTTATTGAATACATTGGTTAATAAAATTATATAGGTTTCAGATGAATCAGGTCTTACCCTTTTTTTTTAATGGGGATTCTCTTCTATGTTCAGGAATAAAATGCCTGAAATTGTAGAATACGACAGCCTCTGCCCATGGCCCTTGCATTTCCCTTCTGGCCTTACTCTTGTTGTAGTTGTACTGGCCAATTGCCAGCTGTCAGCTTTTGTGCCTTCTTGCCTGAGGGCCTTCTCTGAACGCAAGCTGCCCCTGCCTGGAAAGGCTGAAGTACTAGACAATTAACTCCTCCTTCAACCAATGGCTGGCTGATAGGAGGTGGTACATAAATACACTAGTTTCCTCCTGCTATGGTCAGGGTAACTCAGAGGTGCATGCTCTGCATCTGCACTGGCTTGAAGAATTGGCCAGTGGGGGTTAAGTCCCAGTTATTCACAAAGGAAATCTGATCACTCACCCATTATTGGCTGCTTTTGCCATCCTTGTTTCACTTTCCTATTCACCTACTGCTATTTCCTAGTATCACTTCCAAAACAAACTATTTACATTCTTTTCTTTGTATCTGGGTCTTCTCTTGGGGAAACCCAAACCAAGTCAGTGAAGAAATAAAGTGGGACCCCTTACAACACTGTTCGTGTTATTGCTGGCTGGTGTTACATATGTCTTCCTTTTGAATTTTAATTATTATGTAAAGAGACCATTTGCATCTTTAACACTCACACCAAGGATCCAAAGGAACCTCTTAATACTGTTTTAGAAAGTCATTGAACTATAATACTGTTAAGAGCTGACACTTGCATAGCACATTCATGTGAAACACCATTCGAATAGTTTTTCATATATTGATGAATTTACTCCTTGCAATATACCTATGAGAAAATGCACTGACCCAAATAGAATCACATTCAATACAAGTTTTAGCCAACACACAGAACTTTACTAAGGACCAGTGAAAGAAACAAGAAAGAACCGTCACTGATACAGCAGCAATATCTGGGAGTCCCTAGATTACAGGATGGAGCTTCCTTCTGGACTGAGACACACTGTGGTTTTGAATAAACAGATAGTCACTATATGTGATGTACAAGTAAGCCCCTGGAAGCTGCATATTTTCAGGATGTCCTCATTTTTTTTTTAAATATACTTTATTGATTTTTTTACAGAGAGGAAGGAAGAGGGATAGAGAGTTAGAAACATCTATCAGTTGCCTCCTGTACACCCCCTACTGGGGATGTACCCACTACCAAGGTACATGCCCTTGACCAAAATTGAACATGGGACCCTTCAGTCCACAGGCCGATGCTCTGTCCACTGAGCAAAACCAGCTAGGGCAGGATGTCCTCATTTTTATATTTCCATAATCTTGATGTTACCAATTTCTATTCTCCAAAGGAGCCGTGATTTATATATCAGTTTATGATAAAAAATCTACACAGATCAAGGGTATCCTCGTAAAACCCTTCCTAGACAGAGAAAGAAAATACCATATGATTTCACTTACATGTGGAATCTAAAGAACAATATGAACAAACAAAACAAATAGATTCATAGATACAGAGAACAGACTGATGGTTGGTGAAGGGCAAGGGGGTTGGGAGACTGGGTAAAACTTGTGAAGAGATTGGGAAATACAGATTAGTAGTTACAAAATAGTCATGGGGATATAAAGTACAGCAGAGGGAATACATTCAATAATATTGTAATAACTATGGTAGAGCAGGTAGGTACTGGAAATATTGGGGGGAACACTTTGAAAAGTATATGATTGCCTAACCACTATGTAGCACACCTGAAACTAACCCTAGCTAATAAAGAGGTAATATGCTAATTGACCATCACACTCTCACAAAGATGGTGGTGCCCACAGCCAATAAGGAGGCAATATGCTAATTGACTGCCATGCCCTCAAAGATGACGGGACCCACAGCCACAAGATGGCAGTGCCCACTCCCCTCAATCCCCAGCTGCCCAGGGCCAGCCCAAGGCACAGGCAAGTCTCAGATGGCGGCTGTCCAGCCATCCAGGGCCATCCGAGGCTCAGGTAACCAGGGCTGGCCGAGGCTTCACCTTTCCCCGATTGCCAGGTCACCTTCTGCCCCTGAGGGCTCCCAGACTATGAGAGGGGGCAGGCTGGACTGAGGGACCCCTCTCCAGTGCATGAAATTTCATGCACCGGGCCTCTAGTCTATAATAATAAAAGTGTAATATGCAAATTGCCCAAACAGCAGAATGACCATCTGGACAACCTTCTGGATGACCACGCTATAACATGCACTGGCACTAGGCCAGCCAAGGTGGATGTGATGCAATTGGTCAGGGGGCTCCACCATCATCACATGATCAACCTGCAGAGGAAGGCCCAGGCCACTGGCTGGCAGGGTGATCAATGGGGATGGGGGAGCTCCACGATTGTTCCAAAGAGGGAAGCCCAGGCCAGCCAAGCAATCACACCCTATGCCTGTCACTCCCAGAGGAAGGCGACTGGTGGTGGGGAAGCAGGAGGGGAGAGGGGAGGAGGGGAGAGCGCCACACAGATGGTAAGCAGTGATAGTGGCAGGGGCAGGACTAGCTGTCAGCACCAGGGGAAGGAAAGCCCCAAAAGGCCCTGATCACCAGTCAGGCCTAGGACCCTACATGAGGGGTTCTGGATTGCATGAGGACACAGGCCAGGCTGAGGGACACCCCCCCTCACCCGCATGCATTTTGTGCATGGGGCCTCTAACACAAAATAATACTGGATGTTAACTGTAGATGAAAACATTTTTCAAAATTAAAAAATAATTTTAAAAAATAAAAACCTTATCAAACAAGAACTTAAAAGAGGGTAATGCTATCAGCTTCTTTTGTTCTTAGATGA
The DNA here is from genome assembly GCA_011751065.1 of Lasiurus cinereus. Lineage (NCBI taxonomy): Eukaryota > Metazoa > Chordata > Mammalia > Chiroptera > Vespertilionidae > Lasiurus > Lasiurus cinereus. The sequence goes on from JAAGEH010000040.1 coordinate 7,817,067, forward strand.
AGTTCTCTAACAAAGTTTTCTCTTAGCCATACCTGCGGAAAGGTCTTTATAATCACTTAGTGGAAGATAATTAATATCAGAATCACACTTATACAAATTTCTGTTTGATATATTTGATGTATGTACATCATGTTGTTTATCTATTAAATTATGGGTAGTCCTTATTTTTAAATGTTGATTTAATTCTCATAATGAAATCATCTTTCATTTGTTAGATCTTGAATGTAAACATATTTATTCAGATACTGGTTTTTATAAAATATGAACTGCAAACAGCAATTTTAATAAACATTCTGTTGAGCAAAATTGTTCAACCATGTAAACAGTGCCCTTACAGTACCCTTTTTATACAAATTGTATTCTTGGCTGAGTCCATAATGGCTCCCTGTAATGCCATTTCTACAGGAGGCACTCAGTGGATTTTTCTTGAAAGAAAGGATTGCCTCACTGATAATCTCTTTAGATTTACCCGACCAAACATCCTGTCCCAGAAAAATATATAATTTTAGGAAGAATGATCTTAATGGGAAATAGAACCAGTTACAGATGTCTCAATTATTTTTCTATTTTTCACACACACACACACACACACACACACACACATGCACACGCACACCTATGAAAATTAGAACTTTTATCCCTCTGCTATATAAGAAATGAAGGACTAAAAATTTACATTTGCCATCTCTCTCCTCCATGTCACCTTCCGGGGCTTTGATGTAATGCAACAGAATGACAGCTCCTATTTAATTAAACAGATATCTGGATTAGCTCCAGCTGTGGGCCATGCAATCAGTCCTTGTGAGCAAAAAGGGGTGTAATCCCTGGCCCATAGATCATTTCTGCATGGAAATCTGTTCGCATTCAAAGCCATCCACAGGCCACTGAAAATGATTTTTTCCTGTATGAATTACTCAGACTGTCCAGCTGCCCCCTCTCCCCTACCACCCTCACCTTATGAAAAGAACCAGGAAGCCTAAGAGCTTGATTTGTCCTCTCTTGTAAGTACTTTTTAATCAAAAGAGGCCCTGCCTGTTGATACACCCAGCATTTCTTTGTTTGCTGTGAGAACCACTGTGGATGTGGTTTGCTGTCTCCTGCAGCTCTTTTATTCACATGCATCTCTTCCTATGGGTGTAATTTGATTCGTTGATACATACTGGACAGATTTTTTAGAAATAGCTTTTTTTTAGAGGCAGATTTTTTATTGTTGCAGTATGACTTCATGTTTCTTCCAAAAGGGGGTATCTTGATCTTTCTGAATGGGTTAACACACAAAACCCACGCCTTTAATAAAAGGCTCTGAGAGCCTGCCTCTTGCAGATTTAGACCAACCACAGTCCACGGAGAGAGTTGGGATGTGTCTGTTGTGCTGTGCTTCAGAAGAGTGGACAGAGATTCCTCAATCTGGGTAGTTTGTCTACAAGGAGGCATTGAAAAAGCCCAGAGGAAGGAGCAGGTAAAGATGTACAAAGAGGGAAGCTCAATTATTTTGTACAGCTTAGAAGAGGCTGAACTGAGCTCACAGATGTCCTTATTGTTTCTACTGTAGGAGAAAGGTGGGGGTGGGGGAGAGAGTGCAAAAAGGTTCCAAATATCTTGGATGTATAGTTATTTTTGATGACATCTTTAAAAAAACCGAAGTATCACACTCTTTCCAGTGTGTTTCTGGTGCACATCATTCTGCAAGCCAAGTCAACATTCCCCTTAAGCACAGAAGGGTTTGCAACTCAGTGTTTTGCAACTCTAAGCAGAGAGTAGCGATGGTTTTGCTTTGCTAAAAAATAATTAAATAATTAATTAATTAGAAGTCGACTTAGCCTGGAATTTTCTCGGATTGCTGCAACTTGGAATCTCAGAGCCCAGCACTTCCAGCATAACCCAGAATCAGTGTTGAGGCGGACCTCCTGATGGCCACACGACCATGGGGTCTGGGCCTTGGCATGGCAGTGAGAGGGAAAGTCAGGTAAAGCCCTGCTCCTAGGGCAGAAGTTCTGCACACTAAGTCACATGCTAGAGCTTCAAAACAAGTACCTGGGCCTCAACTCCAGAGATTCTGATTTAATGCCTCTGAGTAGGGCCAGGCATCAGGAGATTTTATGTTTTTTTATTTTAATAAATCTTTATTGTTCAGATTATTACAATTGTTCCTCTTTCCTCTCCCCCTCCTTCCCAAAGCTCCCCTCAGGAGTTTTTAATAGAATCCCCATCTGACTCTAATGTACAACCAGATTTGGACCCACAGTTGTAGATACACTTTTTAAAATATCTGACTCTGGGTTTCTAGATTTACATTTTATTGACATAACAGACATTCACTGCTCCAGCTATAGATTTTATGCCAATAGTGAATCTTAATTTAGACAAAGAAAACTCAAGTCTAGCCCATGTGAGAAGCAATGACCCTCTTGTTAGTTGGGACAAATAGCATGTGAACCTTAGCTCTGATGTGAGCACATCCTGAAGCTGTAGAACCCTTTATGAGACGGTGGTACAAAGGGCCACCAGGTAGCAGCTGCCATAGCAGCGTTACATATAGGGACTCCATGCCTGTGGGGACCAAGCAGCTGGGCCAAGTGTGCCTTAGTGGTCATGCCAAGGACATGATTTAGCTAGTAGTACTTTCTTAAGGGAAGAGACACCTAGTGACATCCACATTATGAGGTAAAGGGTAAATATTGGTTATTCACATCCCAAACAGAACCGTGACATTTGTCATTCACCTCACCTGGAGGTCTATGAGTCTCACAATAGACTAGATCAACCAGAGGACACTTTAGGCCATAGCTATGTCTCAGAAAAATGCCAACACTTCAAATCCTATGTCCTTGTCAACTAAGACTGTCATATCAGTGGCGGTGCTTTGATCCAATGTTTTACAATGAAAAGAACACTGGTTTGAAAATCATTAAGCGAGATTCTTGTCCTAGCTCTATTACTCACGAGTGCCAGGAAAATTAAATAACAGCGATAAAAAAACAGTCATGGTAGTGACCAATTAGTGAATACAGACTAAGGGTGGTTATGTGTTAAGAGCTTCATGTGCCTTATCTCATTTAACTTCTATCAAAAATATATATATATATAAAATAAGTATCATTATTGTTATCCCATTTTTAAGATGAGATTTGGAGATATTAGGTACATTGTTTCAAGTCACCCAGCTCTTAATTGGTAGAACCAGGATCAAAATGCATGTCTTCTGACTATTATGTGATGCTTGACATGTCCTAGATCTATTTCAGCTCCAAAAAATATGGGTTATTTCTGAGTGCTCTTCAGCTGATAATACTTTCTAATATTATTTTAAATGTCACCATGAGATCAATCATCAACCCTAAACTTTTGCTGAATAGTTAGTGCTATGTAAATAACAGAAGTGTTTAGGTATTTCACATTTGTTTCCATAAATGTTTGCTGAATGTCCTCTCTAAGCAGAGATTCGGTGATAGAAATATAAAATAATGAGATCTTCCCACATCTCAAGGAGCATTCAGTTATAGGGAAAATAAATATAGGAAATAGTATATTGTATATTTACATTGTAAAGAAGGCCATAAAGTGGGACAATGGTTTGTAAAGTACAGAAACTTTTTGTTGTGAGTAGAATCATACCTTTACCAAGTTCATAATTTTGTACTTTGCTATACCAGGTGCTTTAGTCAATAATTCTAACAAGATTTTCTTGAATAAACATAACTCACACAATGAGACTTGAATCATGCATTTCATCATGCCCTCCAGTTTCCTATTTGACTCGCACATTTGGGGATTTGTTTCTTGCAGAAGGGTATTGGCAAGGCAAGTTCCAATGTCAGCAGCATTGGTGTCAGCTTCTTTGACAGGAATTGGAGGAAACCCAAATTCCTACCAGTGGACTCACTGCTTTGGGCTAAGGCTGATAAAATATCAGTGTGATATATAAAGTGCCACAGTCAAATAGCCTAACAAAGCCATTTGAGAATATGTTTAGAGGACCTTTTACCCAAAGAATTCAGGAGTCCTAAGGGAATTAAACAAAACAAGATAGAGAAATTTCTGTAAGGCGTGAAAGAATTAGACAAAGAGTAGAGCTGGGGGTGAATAAAAATAGCAGGATATGAAGCCAAAATTCCTATTGGTCAAGGAATGCAAATCTCATTTGATCTCAGATACTCCTAGTGTGGATATAAAAGGAGAAGGGGTACCCAGGACAGACTTCCTGTCTTAGTGTGGGTTCTCCCAAAAGCAGAGCCTGAGACAAAGTCTTGGATGTAAGTAGTTTATTGGAATTTGATGCCCGAAAATGATAGTGAGGTCATGGGGAACTAAGATAGAGAATGGGGAAAAAAGCCCATTAAGGTTATGTTAAGAAATATGTTATATATTCAGAGCACCTGCAATCAATACCTCTGGGGACTCTCTGAGGCAACAAAGAATGTGCCTCAAGCTTGTCCCACTAAAGGACAGGAAGAATGGAGCATTCACCCACCTACTCCCATGCCTGCTGTTTGCAGGTTGCCCGGTCCCCCCGCTCCCAACCCCCACTCCCGTTCCTTGCCCCGCCCCCAGGCATTAACCTCACTTCTAGAGCTTACTAGTGATTGGCTTTGGAAAAAGGCCCAAGGATGCAAAGCAGAGACAAAGTGGTTATGCTTGATATGGGATCCTGTGCATGAAGCTACCTGCCACCCTTGTGCTGAAGGGATGAGGCATGGAGCTCAGCAAGCATGCCAAGTCCTTCCACCGGACAGATTTGTCAAGGACTAGACCTGAGTTTTTAATTCATATTAATAATCAGAAGCATCATGAATTTAGTAGATCCCATGAAAAATAGATTAATTATCTCTGTTTTGTGTTCCCTGGTTATAGAGGTTAAATATAACCTTCTATTTCAAAATAGCCACTAACTAACAGGCACACCACCTAAAACTGTTCCCACAGAAGGCAAGTTTTCTTTTTAACAATGTGGATAATAAAAATAGTTTCGTTTACACCCACTATTCCCTTACCCTGCAAACATCAACAATTGAGACCATCTTCTTCTTGTCCAAAGATACAAAAGACTCGATTCACCGAAAGTTTCCCCTTGTGGAAAGTATAGATCACATCAAGTTAGGACTCCTCCATCCAACTTAGAAGAAGGTTTTTGGTCCTACTAATAATCGTGTTAAAATTATTTGCTTTTGAAAATTCATCTCTGATTTATAACACAGGAGAGCCAGTTTTACTACCTTAAAAGAACCACCATTGCTGCTGTTTCCAGCGGTTCATTTGAAATTCCATTGGAAAAACAGATATGTGTGGTTTCTGCTTGGACCTGGTTTCAAACACTGCAGTTGGGATTAGAGGCATTATGAAAGGACAAAATGGCCTTGCACAAAATGAGTGCAGTTACAATTGTACCAATATTCCTGTGATAAACTGATAAACCCCAAGCTCAGTATGGTCAAGTTTAACATGCCTGAGCTGACATGCCAATCTGCCAGCAGTCATATGGTTATCATATGGCGACACTCCACAGATGCCAGCAGAATGTGAGAAGTTTCTGGCTCATTTCCTTTGATTTTCTTGAGTGCCATGTTGCCTGTATACACATGCACATTCTCATTCATGTGTAAGCACACACACACACACACACACACACACACACACACACACATCTTTGTCATGAGATAATAGTACTGCTTACTCCACTCAATCCCAACAGATCCATTAAAATGATCTCATCCATGCCCGGGTAGAGATTCACAATAATTCATTAACAGATAACATCGAGGTCTTTATTTTCAAAATTTCAAAATGAATGAGAATTTCCTTATGAATCTACATATACTCTTTTGAACAAAAATATTTTTGATTGTTGAGATTAGGGCTTATTTTTCACTCATTATTTTTTTTAAATATAGTTTTCCTGACATGTAGTCAATATTTTCTACTGAAAACTAATATTACAATGTATGATTAAAAGCATACAATTGCAAAAACATAAATAAACAATTTTGTCCTTCCCATTTCAAAACAATATCCTTTTGTTTAAAGATTCTATTGTTTTAATTATTGTGTGATATCATTACATAATGTCACATAATAAAAATTAATTCTTTAAACGTTTAAAAATGGATTGTGTTTTCTCGTTAGATCTACTAACTCATTGAGTTCACACCATACATATTTCAATTAGTGTTCTCTTTTTAAATCAGCTCAATTTACATAGGAATTCCTTGTAATACTTTGCAAGTGGGAGTGAGCAAAGTAAGAGAAAATGAAATGAAAGTAACACATTCAAATAGTTATGACAAATGTAACTGTGTACACAAAAGAACCATGCTTCCAGCCAAACTTTATCCTCAACCTCCAGCTTTGAGAAGCAAAGGCATGTCTGTTTCAGCTGTATTTCTTTTATTCAAACCTTAATGGCACATAAATATTTGTAACTTAATGCATACAGTATTTACAAATATAAATACAATATGGTCTACCTTTATCTTCTAGACCCTTATATGGAGTGAGCTCTTTAGGCATACTGTATATAAAATGGATGGCAGATGGCAATTGGGTAAAACTAATATACTGTCTGGCTCACAAATGAAGAAAAGTATCTAATGAGTACTATCTTCCATCCCTTCCCTTAGGATGTTGCCATTACAGAAGATATGGTTTCAATAAATATAATGAATTATTTTCATTATAAACACTCCACTGCCAATGTTTTTCACAAAGCAATGTTTATATAAATATATCCTAAAAGCAAAGAGAGATACATTCAAATCTAAATTAAATTCATTCTGAAGCCTATAATCACAATGATCTTTTAGAAAACTTTCTTCAATGTTTAAATAAATGAACAACCACCAATTAAATGAAAATATCTATAATCCTTTCAGAGACCAAAAAATAAAAATAAAAAGTCTAGCCTTCTTTTAGTTTTTGGTATTGACCATAATTTTGACAGAATATCAAGCTCTCTCCTATTGCTGAGAAACCCAGATTCAAATACAGCAATAACAAAACCATTGTCATAGCGTATTAAATTTTATATTTTAGAAAAAAGAGTTGAGGTATGTTTACATTTTCTTGTTATTCCTAAACAAGAGAAAGGAAAATGACATGTCTATCTGCACATCATTTTTCAGTTGTCCTCTACCAAATAACTAATTTATAAACACTGTCTTTTGAGAGATATTCTCCTCAGGCTGATTATAGTAAAGGATAAAGTGGTGATAAGGACATTCAAGACATGTGTTTTGCAATCATTTAAATTTAATTTAGTTAAAAGATACTGAGTACTAGTTGCCAAGCAACTCTTAAATGTTGAAATACAAAGGTCAATAAGCCACAAAGACCTTGTTCTCAAAGAAACTCACACCTATCCACTCACTTTTGAAATGGTTTTGATAAACAAAGCTTGGATAAAGCCCAGGAGCAGTACAGAACAAAGAACTCTGTGCTTCATACAAATTAAAACTGGTTCCTAATCTCTTTAGTAGAAGAAACTGTACTGCACAAGACATTTAGAACATCCTTTTACTCATACTCTCTCATTTGTCAATTACTATATTTTGGGTAGCATTTTAGAAAGTCATTCTTAAAAAATTCAGACTATTTGCAATTTTATATGAAATCTAAAATGAAATTTAACTTCTTTTAGAACACTCTTCATGAACAGATATTGTGAACTCTATAACCAAAATTATAATGGGGTTATTAAAAAATTCTTAGAGACAAATTGATGTTAAGTACATAAGAAACATTTTACTTTCAGGCAATTAATAAATTCAGTCCCAAAACATTCTTATCATTTAACAAAACAGGTCTCTTAAGAAAATCCATTATGAGAAATTGTTAGTCTGGATTTTAATGAATAGATAACATAATGGTGCAGACAAAAAGGGGCCACAAGCTCAGGGAAAGCCTACATGGTGCCCTTGCAAACTTGAAGGCCTAAAGTGATCACAAAGGATGGCCTGAAATTAAAACTTTTTAATTAAAAAGCAGTGTGTGATGGGTAGTCATGTCTTAGTCCAGTATCTTCCCTAATAAAGATCAACATTGAGCCTATTGTCATTTTGCATTCTTTCTTCCATGTCTTCATGCTTCTTCATATGTTTGGCATAGTGAAATTTAAGACTCAGGTATTATTGCCAAATTATTCTTTACATTATTTATCTTCTCTTCCAGATCTATTTGTGGTAACTATATTCTACTTTCTAAACACATTTATGACAATATTTAAATGTCTTCAGTGCTATCAACCATGTTTTCCTGCCATGATTTCCTAAAGTGTGGCTCATATCTTGGTTGCAAGACTATATCTTAAAATATAGGGGATAAATTATCTAAGGATATTCCTGAGGTACTACTACTCATCAATCACAACAAGCTGAATATAGAATTCTTGGGCAGTAGATACTTTATCTGAAATGTAAATATGTTATTTTTTACATGTGATTTTCTAGTTTTTAATAGTGCAGAATAGAATTCTATGGTCAGGCATCTTTTTTTAATGTGTTTATAATTAATTTTTTTGTATATTCTATGTATTGACCCTTGTTGAATATGTAGTTTTCAAATATTTTCTCCCATATCTTGCTTATCTTTTTATCCTCTTAATAGGATATGTCATAGAATACAGGTTTTTATTTTTGAAGTCCAGTTGATCAGTTTTTCCTCTTATGGATTGAGTGAGCTTTGGTATTATTCTACAAACTCTTTGCCTAGTTCTAAATTATAAAGATTTTCTCCAAAAAAAAAAGAAAAACTGGATTCAAATAAAAAGTTGTGATCTGTGAAGCATTTGTTAAGATGATGAAAAATAGGTACAATTGGGAGAAAATATTCACAAACAACATATCCAACAGAGGACTAGTATCTACAATATACAAAGAACTCTCAAAACTCAATAGTAAAAAAACACAATCTAATTATAAAATAGGCAAAACACATAAAGATCTATTTTACCAAAGAGATACACAGATGGAAAATTAGCTCATGAAAAGATACTCAAAATAAAGTGGCACTAAGCAAAGGCATATGAAAACCACAGTGAGATATTACTGCACAAGAAATAGTGGCGATACCAAAAGCTAGAACTGATGTGGAGAACTGAAGAAAACTACTAGAGGGAATGTAAAAAGGTACAATCATTCTAGGAAACCACTTGGCAGTTTCTTTTTAAAAAACAACACTTAATTGTTGCTCCCATATGACCCAGTAATCATAATCCTGAATATCGCTCTCTCTCAAAAAAAAAATGAAGACTTATGTTCCCACAAAATCTATACATGAATATTTATAACAACTTCATTCCTAATAGCAAAGAAGAAAGAAAGAAAGAAAGAAAGAAAGGAAGAAAGAAAGAAAGAAAGAAAGAAAGAAAGAAAGAAAGAAAGAAAGAAAGAAAGAATCCAGAAGCCCTTCAACAAATAAATGGGTAAACAAACAATAGTTTATCCACACCATGAAAAACACACACGAAGCAACAAAAAGGAGTGAACTATTGATATACACACAACCTGGATGAATCTCCAGAGCATTATGCTAGATGAAAAAAGCCATTGTCACAAACTGTGTGATTCAATTTACATAACATTAATCAAATGACGAAACTATAGGCGTCAACAATAGATTAGTTGGTGAGCCTGTTAAGGAGATAGTTAAAGGGAAATGGATGAGGCTAAAATAGAGCTAAAAGGGGGATCCTGTGGTGACAGAATTGTTCTGTATCTTGACTGCATCAATGTCACTATCCTGGTTGTGATCTCTACCATAGTTTTGCAAGAGTTACTATTCAGGGAACTGTGTTGATAAAGTCATCTTAATCAACATTGCAATTATTGCACATTCCACCTGGACTTTGACATGTCATCTTCTCTTATAGCTAGTCTGATGCACTTGTCAGTTTTTGTCTTTTTTGATAGCTCCATGGGTATTTTAATGGGAGGTTGAGCAGAAATGTTTTAGGCATGATTCCATTTAAACCTGAATGTCTATAAATACCATCATTACCCTTTATTTGCAGGATTCTGCCAGAGGATAGAAAAGTAATATGATAAATGAAATGCACAATTTAGAAGGAAAAACTATATACATTTGTATTTCAAAGGATAAAGGTAATGCAAAGAAAGAAAAAAATATGATAGAAATAGAACCCGTTGCCTTTTCCATTATATCTCATGAGAGAGCAGGGAAAAAGCAAAACATAATATGCATCCAAAGGGGACTGAACCAAACACAATTTTGTGATACATGCAAAGAATTCATCAAATATTTCAATTTGAAAAGTGTGCATGGCCATAAATTGATTAATCCCCACTAATATTATGTGCCTAATTTAGGTGTTATTATATACCTTTATTTGCTGGTGATTACAAACTGCATTATGACAGTTTTTGTCAATGGATAAAACTTTATCTATAAGTGAGTAGAATGCTCTCAAAGTACATGATTTAGTTTAGCTTGTTTTTTTTTTAAACAAAAACCAAAAAACAAAACAAAAGCATGGGCTCTCTCTATTATTTCTTACAGCTACATGTGAATCTGCATTTTGATGGACTTGGGAGAAACCATTTGGACATTCCTCCAATTGATTCAAAGAACTAGAAACTGTATCTGACAATCTAGTTAGATCAGAAAATTCCATAGCTGATTCAGAAGACCCAATATTAATTCAGGATACTTGCCTTAGAAGAATGTCAACTAGCCATTATAATTTCTGCCAGCTTGAAACTTTAAGTTTCAATCTGAGAGAGAAAATATTCTAACACAGGTTTGTAGTAAAGGAATTTAGACTATTTTACCCTATCTGATCGAATCTCCAAAAATAAATATAGTTCTTCAATTTCATTATGTCTGAACAGAAAAGAAATAATATCCATTTTGTAGAGGCATAAGGCAAATGAATCATGGCTCTGAAAGGGTCATATTTCTGATTCTCATTTCCTTTTTAAAAAGATGAAAATTTTAGAAGAAAGCAGATTAATGTAGTTCAAAAATTACAGGAGAATATAAACCATATAGAAAAAACAAGAAAGCATAAATGAAAAAAAGTCATAAAAAAGAGAAATTCTAAGTGAGCTGGCTAAAATGCCAATGCAGATTTTAAAATATAATAGCAAAAACAACTTAGGATACATAAAAATGTAAGATGTATCCTTTACCTCAGAAAACTTTTTAGATAACTGGGAAATTTTTATTGTGAATTAGATATTGACTGATAGCCTATCTAATAAAAGAGTAATATGCAAATTGACAGCCACTCCAACACACAAGATGGCTGCCCCATGTGGTCAAAGATGGCTGCCCACATGTGGACACAAGATGGCCACCACAAGATGGCCAGCAGGGAAGGGCAGGTGGGAGGGACCAGGCCTGCAAGGGAGGGCAGTTGTAGGAGATCAGGCCAGCAGGGGAGGGCAATTGGGAGGGACCAGGCCTGGAAGGGAGGACAGTTGGGGGCAATCAAGCCTGCAGGGGAAGGCAGTTAGGGGTGACCAGGCTTGCAGAGGAGGGAAGTCAGGGGCAACTGGGCCTTCAGAGAAGGGCAGTTGTGGGGGACCCAGGCCTGCAGGGGAGGACAGTTAGGGGCAATTGGGCTGGCAGGGGAATGATTAGGGGGTGATCAGGCTGGCAGCCAGAAGCAGTTAGGGGCAATCAGGAAGGCAGGCAGGCAAGCAGTTGGGAGCCACCAGTTCTGGACTGTAAAAGGGGTCCCAGATTGGAGAGGATGCAGGCTGGGCTGTACACACACACACACACACACACACACACTAATATATATATATATGAGCCTAAGTGACCAGCCCGGCTGACCTGGTGACTGGTCGGTAGCTCTGATGTGCAATGACCACCAGGAGGCAGATGCTCAATACAAGAGCTGCTGAGCAACAGCCACTTTGCAGAGTGCCCTCTCACACTCCAGGACTCCTTGAGGGATGTTGGAGAGCCAGTTTTAACCTTATCCCCGCAGGCCAGGCTGAGGGACCCCACATGCTGTAGGGAACCCACTCTCTCCTCAGACACCCTTTGAGCCCTGGGGCCACCCCACGTGTAGTCCCCTGGGGAGGGACCCTAGGAGGTTGGCTCCAGGGTGTGTCTGGCCCTTCTCAGCCAGTACTATCCCATCAGCCACCTTCTAATTAATTTCCTTTCAATGTGCACAAATCCTTGTACTGGCCCACTAGTTGAGGAAAAATTGTTAATGTTGTTAAGTGTTCATATAATAAATTTTCCAAACTTTTAAGAGATGTACAACACAGTACAAAGAGATGAAATGGCATGATGCGATTTGGATTTGCTTTAAAATACTTCAACAAGTAAAAATTAGAGAATAGACATATGACGTGAATGTGGTGAAATCTAAATTTTTGCAGACAAGCAGTGGGTTACACAGATACAAATGCTGAGGTAGAATGTGAGGATAAATGGTGCTTGGGAAAGATAAGGGGGAACAAGCAGAATTAGTCAGAGAAAGATTGCAAGCCATGAGACACATCTGACATCTATGATACAATAATCAGAATTGAGCCAGAGAGCCTCAGACATTGATACAGATGTGACAGTGTTGGCCAACCCAATGTGTGAGCTCCTATCCAAAAGTCTCAAACAGGGCCCACTTTTACAGTAAAAATACCAGCTATCTCTGTCTAATCAGTCACTTTTATGTAAATACATAAATATATATTAAATATTTTTATTTATTTCTCATCACCTTATCATCTAACATATGTTAATAAACATTTACTTTATGTTACATTGTTTAAGTTATGAAATATCAAAGTAAATTCACAATATGACCCAAAAACTTACCATCTTCTTCTAACAAGAATAAACAAGAATAAACTAGTGGCCCAATGCACAGATTTGTGTACATTGAAAGAAAATTTTGGTCATACACAGAAAAGTTGTTAGCAGAAGTCTGACTTCATTATTATCTTTATTTTGGAGGTTAAGTATGACTTAAAGAGGTATGCCAAGTTGATAAATTTTAAATGTCATGTTTTAAATGTCAACTTGGTTAGGTTACAGTAACCAGTCGTTCAACAAAACACCAATCTGGGTGTTGCTCTGGAGGTGTTTTATAGATGTGCTTCAAGTCTATAATCAGTTGACTTTAAAAGGTCGATTACCCAGCCAGCGTGGCTCAGTGGTTGAGCATTGACCTAGGAGCCTGGGGGTCACGGTTCGATTCCTGATAGAGCATATGTCCAAGTTGCGGGCTCTATCATCAGTGTGGGGTGTGGATGAGGCAGCCGAACAATGATTCTCTCTCATCATCATTGATGTTTCTCTCTCTCTCTCTCCCTCTCCCTTCCTCTCTGAATTCAATAAAAATATATTTTAAAAAATCAAATGTCAATTTTCAGACTATCTATGTGGGCCTGACTCAGTAGAAAGGTCGTGAGAGCAGAGATGGGACTTCCCTGAAAAAGAAGAAATTCTGTCCACGATAGCAGCTACAGCCCAAAGCCAATAGCTCCAGCCTGCCTTCCTGACACAGCCAGCCTTCCAGATTCAGGACCTGCCTAGCCAACTCTGCCAATGTCTTCATGTAAATGTCCTAAAGGTCTGTTTCTCTGGCTAAATTCGAAATGATATCCCTATCTTATTCCCAGTATCAAAGCAGTAAGTCTCAGGGTCTACATATATTATAGGAACTTCAAAAGCTATTTTATTTAAATAGCTTACTCTTATATTTCATTTAAATTAAACAAAAGTATTTTTAATTATTTTATCTTTATAACTGACTACCTAGGTACTGTGCTTAGTGAATTAATGAGCATATAATAGATGTCTATTGGAAAACATATAAGGGAATAAATTAATAAATTATGATTACAGCTGTAGAAATTTATAAGCAGTATATTGTGGCAGGTAATTTTTACAAATTACCACATTTTGTAGATTTGAAACAATTAAACAGATGCTAGCATTTAGTTAACTGCAGTTTCACTTTGTTTATCCCAAAATGGTGCTCTTAAGAACTATAATGAACTGACTTGGGGATGGGGATAATTTGCTCCTTAATAAACATTTCTGTGAAAGGGTAGGTTACTACTTTTTTGAGTATTATACAACCTCCCTCTGACTCTTGACTCACAGGGTTAGGAGAGTTCATTTCAGAGAGCATCAGTCCAGCCATTTGCTTCCTCAACACCTCCCTAGTTTCACACAAATAAATGAGAGAAATCATGGGGAGAACTCCCAGCTGCAAATTGGCCCAGGCTTTAGGTGGCACATATTTTAATGGTGGTGGTGGGTGGACATGTGATGTGTCATCATTTTTTTTACAATAAAGGGAAGGAAGACAAGAAATAAAAAGGAAGATATAAAAAGTAGAGAAAGGAGCAAAAGCAATGCCTTGGGGAAAAAAAGACATTAGGACATGGACACTCACAGAGGGACAACCGTGTGAGGACACAGTGAGAAAAGGCAGCCATGTACGAGCCAAAGAGAAGAGGTTTCAGAAGACACTGATGTTGCTGGCATGCTGATCTCAGACTTTCAGCCTCCAGAACTATAAGGAAATATTTCTCTGCTATTCAAGCTGCTCAGTCTGTGATATTTATTCCGACAGCCCCAGCACAGGAGTGATGGATACATTCACTATCGTGATTGTGTACCAGTTTCACAGGTGTGTATCTATGTCAAACTTTATAGCTTTAAGTATAAAACTACACAAAGTGTAAAAAAAAAAAGGGGGGAGTTTGGCTCAGTGGATAGAGTGTCAGCCTGTGGACTGAAGGATTCGATTCCGGTCAAGGGCATGTACCTTGGTTGTGGGCACATCCCCAGTAGGGAGTATGCAGGAGGCAGCTGATCTGTGTTTCTCTCTCATTTATATTACTAACTCTCTATCCTCTCCCTTACTCTCTGTTAAAAAATCAATAAAATATATTTTAAAAATGGAACTGCTAGAAAATTTTAACAAAAAAAAGGAGAAAGTTGGGGAATATTGATGATGATGCAATAAAAAATATGTATCTAAGATAATACAAAAAGGGAAGGACACTAAAGTGCTAGCAACTACTTTCTCTGGAAAAATACTATCCTTAGAATAGCCCTAATACTATGACCAATAAAGATAAAGAAAATATAGATGAGTGCTGTCCAATTAGATCAGAAAGCGACCAGAGTAGACATTGCTGAATTTCACTGCCCAAATTAGGCAAAATTTTGAAAGTTAATGGAAGAACATTTAAGGAATAATTAGAACTCAGAGGATTGTGAAATCTCCCTCTAAAGGTTATGGACGTGGAGATGCCTATTTCAAAAGAACTGTAAAGTAGTCCCGGTGTTCCCATTTGAGTGGGAGAAGAGTTGCAGTGGATACATGCAGTCCAAAGTCTCATATTTTCATCTAAAGGTCTGGGATAATGCAGAATTATTATTTTGTTAATGACTATAAATTACCTGTCATTGCTGCCATTAAGAGATGGGAGTCTATGTCCCTTTCCTTTGAACCTGAGTAGAGTTGTGATTGCTTTGACA
The DNA here is from genome assembly GCA_011751065.1 of Lasiurus cinereus. Lineage (NCBI taxonomy): Eukaryota > Metazoa > Chordata > Mammalia > Chiroptera > Vespertilionidae > Lasiurus > Lasiurus cinereus. Next base: position 7,832,535 of record JAAGEH010000040.1, read on the forward strand.
AGTTAACACACCTTTGGGTGATTTCTGCCTATACCCAGTCCTCAGAGAGCAGTCCAGACATTATGAGATCATGGAGCAGACCAACAGAGCATGGAGCATAATAAAATAGTTGTTTCATACCACTCAATTGGGGGAAGTTTGTTACCTAACATAGATAACTGAAATCCAGAAAAACAACCTCTACCCATTTTCAGGTTTATCTACTTCTGCTGGTATGGTTTTTGTACCAGATTTGGGATAATATATTTAAAATTTTTTAAGATAAAAGTATTGTCTTATTAGGTATTTCCAGCCTTGAGAAGGTTTAGCAGTAAATAGTCAATGACATAAACCAACCTATATATTAAATTTTTGCTTTAAATTCAACATTAATCCATTCAAAATTGACAGGATTTTTGCATATTGAGATTCTGAGAGATTTGTCTTTTAATTTGATTTTTAAGTTGGGAATTTAATTGGTTTTTAATATGTAATTTTAAATGTTTCAGGAAATTTAAGTAAGTAAGTTGTAAATTGTACTCTGTTTAATTGTACTCTGCTTAATATCACAATTTTATTCATTGTTAATTGATTTTTTTAAGTCTTAATTTATATAATACCAAAACAAAGACCTTCAAGAAGGTAGAAAAACACAACAGAAATGTTCCTTACAACCCACTATAAAGTAGGTTAGAGTAACTGTTCTCATTTTGTTATTAAAATCTGAATATTAATTTAATAAACTCTAATATTAATTTGAAATTCAAGCAATTCTGAGTGATTTTTGTATGCATAAAAATATACCTTTCTCATGAATATTAAAAATGCACATTGATAAAGATATGGAGGAAAATGGCATTAAGAAGTGGAAAGAGAAATTTAAAAAGGGTAAAGGCCTAAAACTTTTTTCCATAGCACCAGAATGGGAGCAGCAGGGAAAGACAAGTTTCTTGCAACACACAGAGATTATTTTCAGGGTCAGGAGGACCACACTGATTTCTTCCAGAAAGAAGATGACCTCACTCTCTTACTGAACAAACTTAACTGTTGGTAATTCCAAATTGTATAAAACCAAAGTATTTTAGGCTGCACTCCGGAGCAATTTCCTCTTATCTATTTATGAGTACAAACTAAAAACATCTGTTGATCAGCCTTTTCTAGATTTGAAACATTTGAGTCATTACTCATTCACTTATTTTTGTAAACCACATACTTTGTATACAAGACAAATTATAATATTAGATATTTATCGCCAGTGTTACATAAATGATGGAGGAATAAGAGTTTTAGAAAAAGGGGTTGTGAAGATAATAGTTCTAACTGGAATTCTAAGGAGAGTTTTTCTAAAATCAGATTAATTTATTTGAGAGTGGAGACCAAATTATGAGAAACAATGAATTAAACAAATCTTCAGTATATCTTTCTTTAAAATATATTTTTATTGATTTCAGAGAGGAAAGGGGAGACAGAAGCATCTATGATGACAGAGAATCACTCATCAGCTGCCTCCTGCACATTCCCCTATTAGGTGGGGATCAAACCCACAACCAAGGCATGTACCCTGAATGAGAATCAAACCATTACATCCTGGTTCATAGGTCGATGCTCAACCACTGAGCACACCAGCCAGGCTTTAGAATAGCTTTTACTATCTTTTGATGAAATGACTTCCTATACTTTTTCAGTATAGTTCTTACTTCCCACCCTATAATCATTATAATTATTTTTCTGGATTAAAATTCTCCAAATTCACCTTACTTAGTGAAGCCCTAGCCTGAATACTACTGAGCAATCAGCAAAATTATAAACTTCCCCTTAGTAGTTAAATTAGGAAAACTCCATGTTTATAAAGGAAGAAACAGAACAAAGTGACATAAAAACTCCATTCTGCAATCATAAGCATTTATAAAACCAAATGTCCATTAAGGAGGTAAAAAAATAGAATCATCATAGAAATCTTACGGTGATAGAAAGCAAAATTGTGAATGCAATTTTCTCTTTGTAGAGATAATACAAGCTAATTGTGGAAAAAAAAAAGAAAGGAAAGAAGGAAGGGAGGAAGGGAGAAAGGGAGGGAGGAAGGGAGGGAGGGAGGGAGGAGAAAAGAAACTAATGCTGAAAAGTAAAATGGAGAAAAATGTCCCTAACTGCCCAGAGATGAACATGAAATATCTTAACTCATTCTAAGCTCACAACACGCACAAGCAACATTGAGGCAGATGTTACCCAGATGTGCACCACCCTTGCTGCTGCTCTCTGACCCTCCCACACTCACAGCCATTAAAGTGCAGACTTTGGTCTGAGATTGCATTTAATTTTTACTTGTTGGGCGATTTAAAAGATGTGGTGTGTAGAGGAGGAGGTCACACCATCCTGTATGTGACCCCTTTGACTTCCTATTCCCCTGATGTTTTCTCTCCAGAGTGCCTCCCAGCCTCTCCCCCTCCAGCTCTTTTCCATCCTTTCCTCCCACCTCGCCCAATTTCACTATCACCCATTTCCTTGCATTTCTATCCCTCACAATTTCACTGGGAAGAGCAGCTCTGGCCCTGTGGTCATATCTACCCCTGAGTTACGACTGGAAAGCAAGCCTCAGAATAGAGAATTGGGTGTTTCATTTTTGTTGTATCCGCAGCACCAAGGCTTTGTTCCTAAGAATATCTTATGTGGGTCCGAGCTTCACTGTCCTGAGGGCTTAATGCTTAAGGGAGTGGTCGTGCAAGGCTTGTATGGGTGTCTTTGGAGGTTATTCTCCAGCTCCCTTGTTCCTCCTCTAAGGGGGTCTGCCACATGACTAGTGGCATGCTAGGAGAGGAAATGGCAGGGGAGAGTCCGAACCACATGACCAGGGATATGAAAGAGTGTCTAAATTGTATGATCAGCGATATGCAGGAGAAAAGGTCACCCTAGGGGCAAGGTCTCTGATCTCCCAGTTTTACCTGTTGCCTGGGGCTCTGTGCCCTGGTCACATTCCATACTGGGCTTGCTGTAGCTACTCTGCTCATGCCTGTCTAAATGCCTACCACAAGTTCACAGGAGTGCTGTGGTGGTCACCAGGATAATGCACATGAAGGATTTAGGGCCTGATATATAATTTCCACTAACTTGAAAATATAAAAATGGAGAAAACACAAAAGAACAATAACCATCATGTCAAATGAGCATGTCAGTTTTTCTGTTTTCCCAAAATTGCCCTTATGGTCACATTATTTTAATAAAAATTTAAAGTAAATATGCTTATGTGTTTCACTTCTGAGGGAGCATGCCTCTAAGGCACAGAGTTCCCTTCAGAAGAGCGGGTGGATTAATTCAGAGAGGAGAGAGTAATGATTGTGGTGATGGAGGAATGAGTTATGAGAAATGATTAAAGATAAAGATTATGTCTGGTGTTGCTAAGTAATGGCTGAGGGGGGACCAATAATTGACTACAAAAATCTGACAGAAGAAATACTGAACAGGCAGGAGGAATTATTTAATCAGGTTTAGGATAGCTGGAAGAGAATTAAAAAAGAAAGAAAAATTTCCTCTGAATGAGAGAGAAAACTTTCTAACAGTAAAAATTATTAGGAGAAATCCTTGGGGAGTGGGAACAGCCAGGGAGAGGTTAATGGGGGAAGCAGGGAAGGAGACATATGTAATACTTTAAACAGTGAAGAATTTAAATTAAAAAAAAGAAAAGAAAAATCTTCAAGAAAAAAATGAACCAAAGAGCATCCCTAGGGATATTTAAAATGAGGCTGGAGAGAAACCAAGGGAGTGGTTATGACAGGAAACCACAGCGCTTTGATTCAGTGTTCGCTTCCATCTCTGATTTATAGCAGCCTTGGAAAAAAATAGGTCACTCAGTCATGGTGGAGGATGAAGCTGTGGCTCAGGCAACCAAATGTTTGAACAATACTGAGAAGGCATGCTTCCATGCCAGGCACAAAACTAACCCAGGCCAATGTCTGTGCCTTTAACATGACCTGCTCTATGTGACCGGGAACTCTACAAGAGTATGTCTATCATGTATGTGATAGGGCTGGGATGTCAGCAAATTATCTCAAATTTGGCTGAGCCAAAATTTGGATGCCAATCAACAGCTCCTGAATCACAGAATACTACAGTCCAGAGATAACTGATGTCACCACTTCCTTTCAAGATAATGAAGAGCCCTATTTATTGAGTTGTGCCGTGTACCAAACACTGTGTCCAAGGTTTTATCAACATAATTTCACTGGATTCTCCAAGCATCCCCAGTGGGTAGCTATTGGTATTCACATTTTGAAAATGAGGGAACAGAGGCTCAAGGAGGTTGAGTCCTGTCCCAACATCATATGGCTAATAAGAGCTGAAATGAAGATTTCAATCAGTATATGCATTTCTCAAGTCTGTGCTTTTTCTTTCTACATGCTACTATCTCAATGCACAAACAGGTAAATGATTCACATAAGACCTTTTTAGAGCCCAGACTAGAACTTGGAATCCTTGTTCTTAGTCTCTGTCCTTAACCCAATTAAGTTACCCATCTTCTTGGGTTCCTGACACTTACCCTCTCCTCATGATACAGAGCAGAGGAAGAAAGAAAACTACATTTGTGGTGTTATAAACTGAAGATTGGAAGGAAGAATATACATGTACAAATTCAGCCTTTTGATTCTTGAGGGATTTTTGTTCTGTTCCAAAATTCATTGTATTATTTAACTGGTTAGTTCCAAATTCTACTTTAAATAGTTTAGTCCTTTTATAATAAAGTAAGACTCCTTCTATATGCAGCTCAGATGTGTTTTTTTCAGTCTAATAATCTAAATTGAGTTGAGTAATTAAAATAGGAATGTGCCTGTGAGATGCCTCACTTTTGCATTTTCTTACTTATGTTTATAATATTGCTTCCTTACTATTTGCAAGAGAGAATCTGTAAGAACAAAAATTTGTAACATACCACACAAGCTATGAATTTATTGCCATTAACTACTTTTAATATTTATCTTAATAGATTATGCTCCCTCTGATGCATATTCCTCACTCTAGTAAAGTGACTAATAAAGAAACATTCTAACCCTAGCCGGTGTGGCTCAGATGGTTGAACAAGCAGTTCCAGGTTCCAATCCTGGTCAGGGCACATGCTCAGGTTGTGGGCTCGATCCCCAGTAGAGGGCATCAGGAGGAAGCTGATCGATGTTTCTTTCTCATCAGTGTTTCTCTATCCCTCTTCCTTCTTTTCTCTCTGAAAAAAAAAAAAAAAAGGCAATACGAACATATTTTTTAAAAAAAGAAACATTCCCAAATGAATGTATTACATAACTTTGAGCTCTCCTCAGCTCACTAGAAACATCTCAACACATATTCAACTTTTCTTTTTTGTACCATCCTCCTCTATATGAAGTTAATTGTACCTGGAAGAGGAAATCTATATGCCTTACAGGCTTCAGTCATCCATTCCTCCAAACCCCAAGAAATAATGGATAAAGCAAAATCTTGTGAAGCGAGTTAGTTTCTAGTAGTGTTTAATGTGTTGAAATAAAAATGGGGTGAGGTTGGGAAGAATGAGGTTTTGGAGAATATATTGTTGTTAGCCTCTTCGTGCTGCTGTATTGCTTGGTTCACCCCCGGAGACAAATGGCATGGCCATCTGGATGATGTGCACACGAAAGGAATGTCTGCTGGAGAAAGCGTCTTTGTACAAAAAGGTATTTCTTCTCTGCCATACTGGCTGAGCTACATATGACTCAATGGTCTCCATCTGTGTTGGCCACTGGAAGAAAGTGTAAAAACAGTTATACCCTGTTCAGAAGAGCTGAATATGATACAGACCTAAACGTTTAAAACACGAGCACTTTGGTGTTGCTGTTTTTCTGATAGCCTTTTACAAATGTCAGATGGGCCTAGAGATGGGCCACGGAGCCACAATGCACACATGAAAAGTGCTTGGAGGCCAGGCACTTCCCTCAGTATCTGAGTATGTTGGGCAAGAAGTGCCTAGCAGAGAAATACTTTCTAAAAATAGAGTCTGAGGTGTTGAGTTCTAGACCCATGCATTCTTTCCATGTCTGTATTTGCTCAAAGAAAAGCAGCCTTCTTGTGTGTATTTTAAGTCATGAACAAAGTGTATTTGCTCACTTTGCTAGTTACAAAACTAGAAGGCTGCTTTTCTTTGACAAGACAGAAAAAATACATACTAAAAACTACAAAGTCTTTATTTAGACTTTACTAGGTACTAGGCACTTCATTAGCATTTTACATGCATTATTTCATTTAATCGTCAACCATCACAAGAAGCTGATAAATACTAGAATAATTGGTATCACCAATTAATACATTAAAAAAACCTGAAGTTTAAGCAGGTTGTTACAGAAGGTCACATAGTTTGTAAGTAATAAAAGCAAGAAAAGTAGCCAGGTGCTGGGTCACAGGAATGCAAACATTATAGAAAGGACATCTGGATGCTTTTCCATAATGTGATAGGAAGACACTGGCGGTTTCTGAGCAAGGTAATATGACCTGATCTTTTTTTTGCATATGTATGGTTAAAATTAATATAATATAAAATGCTTAATTGTAATCATTTTAAGTATACAATTCAGTGGCATTGTGAATATTCACCATGTTATGCAACCACCACCATTATCCATCATTAAAGCTTGGTGACCATTAAACACCTAACTCCCATTCTTCTCTCCCCACAGCTTCTGGTAACCACTATCCCACTCTGTCTATATGAATCTAATGACTCTAGGTACCTTATATAAGTGGAATCATACAATATTTTTCCTTTGCGACTGGCTTATTTCATTTAGCATAATGTTTTCAATAAGTCATTCATGTTATAGCATGTATCAGAATTTCATTCCTTTTATGACTGAATAATATTCTGCTGTTTGAATATTCTACATTTTATGTATCCAGTGGGTTAAATAAACCTATCATCAAAATAAAAATCTAGTATCAAAATTAACTTCAGGAAAATCCAAGATGGCAGCATAGGCTGCCTTGCAAAACAATTGCTACACTGCTGCCTTGCACAACAATTTCAAAACTACAACTAAAAGACAGAACAGACAGCATCCAGAACCACAGGAAAGCTGGCTGAGTGGAAATTCTACAACTAGAAGAAAAGAGAGGGGCTCACGGAGACCCAGAGGAGCTGCAAAAAGCTGAGGTACGAAGACGCACGAATGGAGAGAGCAGGTGCCGGAATACCTGGCTGGCTTTCTCTGGTGGGAGGGAGACGGAGATTCCCAAAGGCATTGAATGCCTTATCCTATGGTACTGAACCCCAGGTCCAGCCGAAACTCATACAGGGGGAGTTTGGACTGGTAAAAGGGAGAAGTGCAAGGAAATTTAGGGGAGTCACAAAAGATCAGAAGTCTAGTGGCGCGCACAGCATTGTGTGCAGAAGACCAACTGCTGATTGTGCCACTGGCTTTCACAAGTGGGCAGGAGACAGAGCCTCCCAACTGTGCCACTTTTAACTCCACTAAACCCCAGTTTTGGGCGAAACCTTGGGGACCCAGATTCATATGGTCCTGGAGTGCAGGGGAGCCGGAAAGGCAGCAGTCTAGAGGCACTGTGAGAGCGCGTGCACACCCGGGCACACAGAGAGCACTCCAGCGATTACCTAGTCACGTGAGACTCAGGGGCCATGGAGGGCGGGGCCAAATGGAAGGCAAGGCAGTCCATTAAGCCCTGAGACTCCACCTACTCCAAGTTCAACAGAGAGGCTTTTGCAGTTTTGCAAGTCTTGTATGATAAGGCTGAATCCAACACAGAAGTTCTCCTAGCATAGTGAAAATGCGGAGACAAAGGAAGAGATTACAAACAAAAGAAATGGAGGAAAACCAATAACTGGATATAGAGTTCAAAACCACGGTTATAAGGTTTTTCAAGAATATCCTAGAAAAGATGGACAAAGTTAGCGAGACCCAAGAGGAGATGATAAAGGACCAACTAGAGATACAAAAGGTCCAACTAGAGATGGAAAAGGACCAACTAGAAATTAAACATACACTGATTGAAATAAAAAATATTATACAGAGACCTAACAGCAGACTAGAGGAAGGCAAGAATCAAGTCAAAAATTTGAAATATAAAGAAGCAGAAAACACTCAACTGGAAAAACAAGAAGAAAAAAGAATACAAAAATGTGAAGATAATGTAAGGAGCCTCTGGAACAGTTTCAAGCGTACCAACATCAGAATTGTGGGGGTGCCAGAAGAAGAGAGAGAGCAAGATACTGAAAACCTACTTAAAGAAATAATGACTGAAAACTTCCCACATCTGATAAAAGAAATAGACTTACAAGTCCAGGAAGCACACAGAACCCCAAAGAAAAGGAATCCAAAGAGGACCACACTAACACACATCATAATTAAAATACCAAGAGCAAAAGACAAAGAGAGAATTTTAAAAGCAGCACGAGAAAAACAGTTCATTACCTACAAAGGAGCACCCATACAACTGTCAGCTGATTTCTCAACAGAAACGATGCAGGACAGATGGGAGTGGTAAGAAACATTCAACATGATGAATAGCAAGAACCTACAACCAAGAATACTTTACCCAGCAAAGCTATCATTCAGAATTGTAGGGCAAATAAAGAGCTTCACAGAGAAGAAAAAGCTAAAGGAGTTCATCAATTCCAAACCAGTATTATGTGAAATGCTGAAAGGTACTCTTTTAGAAGAGGAAGAAAAAGGTAAAAGATAAAAAATTATGAACAACAAATACATATCTATCAACAAGTGAATCTAAAACTTAAGTGAATTAAAAATCAGATGAACAGAATAAACTGGTGAATATAATAGAATCGGGAGCACAGAAAGGGAGTGAACTGATAATTCTCAGGGGGAAAGAGGTAAGGGGTGTACAGGGAGAGACTGGACAAAAATCATACACCTATGGATGAGGTCAACAGCAGGGAGGTAAGGGTATAGGGAGGGGTGGGAGTCAGGTGGAGGGGAGCTATAGAGGGGAAAAAAGAGAAACAAATGTAATAATCTGAATAATAAAGATAATTTTTTTAAAAAAACAAGAATGGTTCTTTTTAACAATATGGCTCTTAGAAGAGAAAAATTCCATATGTAGCTCACATTTGTGCCTTCCACTATGTCTCATGGACAATGCAGGTTTAGTCTCCACTCCATGAGAAGTTTTCACTTATGGAGAACTCTAGGAAAAAACCCTTAAGAATGTTTTATGTGTCATGAGGAATGGAGGAAAGCAGGTTGTTTCTTACTATAATAACCACAGGAGAACTATGTCCCCCTAAATAGAATTTTTTAAATGGAGGATAAATGATTTTATGACCAAGAAAAACATGTGTTTAATGGCTTGTTAAACATAGAGAATTCATGGAAATCAAATCAACGGTTCGTTCATAAGGCAGGTGGAGGTATCTAGTGGGAAACAGAAACCATTAGCTTCCTGTTAGCCTGGTGAAGATTTGTTTTTTTTTTGTTTGTTTGTTTGTTTTAGTTTTTTTTCAGAAAGGCATGATGCATATTTCATTCATACATTCATACATTCAATCCTTCTACAAACAAAACAAGTTTCAAGAAACACATGAGAAAAGCTAAATTTAAAAACCTCCCTTCCCTCAAGAAAACTGCATTTCTATTGAGAGAAATGATATGCAGATGGCCAATACATTTTTTTATTCATTAAAAGAAAGGTCATTACAAGGTAAAACAGGAGAAGGAAGAACATCTTGATGAAGACTCTCCCCCCGCTCCCACACCGCCCCCCGCTCCCCGCCACCCTCCTCTGGTAAAATATATGGTAACAAGGCTTCACTTCAGAGGTAATACTTTCCCTGGTTCTTTGATGATATTTTAAAAGTTGACTACAAGTTCGACAGACAAACTAACCAAGAAGATATTGATTTAGAGGACAAGGTATGTGAATAAAACCAGAAGCATGAAGTGACAAAGCATATAAAAGGAACTGAATACTATTTCAAACTTTTGTTAAAGTAGGGGTCAGAAAACCATACCATATTGATCTAATCTAAACCACCATAGCCTGGTGTAGATTTAAATGGATGTCAAAATATCAGAAGAACAAAATATGGGTACATTCTGTAAATTGTTTATGGACCTTTCATGATATAACAGAAATTTTTCATGGAGAGTTATTTTTTTAAGTCACAAATCTGGTTTTAAAAAGTCGTGAAAACTGAATGAAACACACCAGCAGTGTGGGAAGTAGTTGATGCTGGGTTATCAGCTTCATTCACCATCTCTTGTTCAGATGTGCATGGACAGAAAAAAATGCAGACATTGAGGGTTCCAGTTGAAATCTGATCCAAAAACGCAATAGCATCCAAAACCCAATTTAAAGTTTATTTGTGCTCATACAGTGACATTCTTCACATGCAAAACCATCTTCCATTTTCTTGTTTCAAAATCAGTACAGCCATGTCTGAGTTTTTTTGTGGTTTTGTTTTTTTTACCCCGTAATGATGAAACTGTGGTGGCCATCCATGCTTTCATTTGGCATAAGACAGCACAGTCTTCTTGAAAGGAAGACTAAACATCCTGGGTGTGTGTGTGTGTTTGTGTGTGTGACATTAACATTCATTCACTGTTATTGATGGCCAGTCCATCTCAAGCCAGTGGCATGTTTGAAAGATCTGAGCTGTCAGGAAAATCATATGTGAGCATGGTTTTAAACTTCTGTGGAACCTCTTCTTTCAACAGCGTATCTATCTTTCCAAAAGAAGTAAAAGACAATAATTGAAAATTACTTAAAAATAAAAATATCTTAAAAATAAAAATTACTTAGTCCATCTTGGAGCTGCTGTCATGGTGACCGCCAACCATCCTTCTATGGTTGTTGGCAAATGCCAGAGGCTGGAGAAGCCTGAAGACTTGCATACTTTCTCACCTGCCACAGTCTAGACAGAGAACATGCATATACACAGCGCATAAAGAAAAAGACTGTTGACAGGCATAAGTTTTCAAATCCCTACAAGAAACCTTTTCTAGGCAATTTACTATTTAGGAATGATAGGACACAAAAGAGAGTAATGATACACGGTGATGCATATCAGGTGAAACTCCATGCCAGAGAGGGCTAGAACAATCATCTGAATTTAGGCTAAGCTCTGATTACTAAATTTCATGCTAGATGCAAGTCTCGGAGCATTCATGTTCCAATGTAAACTCTCTTAATGGTCTGGCCCCTGCTAAATTTTCCTATACTGTACAGCATTTGCCCTTACGGACAGGTTAGACCCATTTGCCTTTCTGAAGCATTATTCCCTACAGCAACTAAAGTCTGGAGCCAGGAGAAAAGTCAGCTGCTACAGAAAGACAGAGATGACCCATCCTGCCACCCCTCCTTGTGGCCATATTGATGAACTTGTCTATTACAGAGCCTGTCACTCCAGAAAGCCAAAGGCCAGAAGGGAGGAGAACACAGCAGGGTCTCCTGTGAACAGGGCAGCATGCTCCCACCAGCCCGCACGTCTGGGCCCTGCTGTTCCACAAAAGCTATTAGTGACAGCAACGCAAAGCCTGCTCACCAGAGAGCCAGACGGAGGGGAGAAGGGGCAGGCAGAGCACAGCATCCATAACAATGTTGTTTGATACTTCCTTTCCCTTCATGAAGAGTTATTTCTCAGCTGCTAGCATAGCCTGCACATAGGTGTTCCATAGATATTTCCTCCTGAATAAGTTTAGTCCTCAGCTCCTAAGAGACCACACCTAACTGATCTGTAACAAGTCAACTACATTTATGTGCCCTGTGAAAAGACAGTCCCTGTCCAACGTTCTGGCTGTTCCTGTTACTCAGAATGTGTGCACACAGATTAGAAATGAAGCCCTTTCGTTGTCTTTATGAGTCTCTAGAGCAGGACATTTGCCTCCAGAGGCACCTCAGACACGAGTAAAGACTTTATGCAAATCCAGGACCCAATAGTAAGATATTTCTCAGCTGTCAAACAAATCATTTACAACGCCGAGGATAAGGAAGGGGCAGGAGGGGGATTTGGATTTTAAATAAAGCAAGTAGGCAAAAGCAGAAGATGACAGTTTCAAACGGGAAAATCAGGAAGCTGGAATTTTGAGGTCTCCTCACAAGCTTATCCTGTAAAACACCAGTGTCTGAGAACAGGTAGTGGGTACTTGGAGGAACACAAAACTGGGGAAGTCGACTTTGGCTTGAAATGTACATTTCCTAGAGCTTGGGAGGAAGAACAACAGTGGAACTCTGCCAAGGGAGGAGGCGGAAGGAGGGGGAGAGTCCTTTCATTAAGATCTGTCATCTTTGACCTGAAATAAGTGCCCTTACCTCTCAAAAGATGGTAAGATATTTTTTCCTCCTTCGTGTAACTTTCACTCATTTCCCTCTAGTTTTTAAGCAGTTAGAGCTTTTTTGGGAGGGAGAGGAAGCGGGTAGCAAAAATGGAAATTTGTCTAAACTTGCTGACCCCTACACATTGTATGTAAAATATTTAGGACAAAATAATATATCTGTATTTCATTGCCATTATGTCCAAGGCAAATTCACAGGAACCCATATGCCATGATAGGCATAGAAATGGAAACATATCTGATCTATCATCAAGGCAGCAGCCTGCTGTTAAAATACTGAGAATTCCTCCCTTCCCCCCTCCCTCCCTCTGCAACCATTTGTTTATTCTACACACATTGATTGGACACCTAATACCCTTTTCGCATCTATTGCCAGCTGATCTTTTCCGGCCAGGCCGGCATGTGCATTCCATTTTCATATCCAAAAATCTACCTAAAGTTGAGCAAACTCGGGCTGAAGACCCAGGGTCCACTCTCTGCGCTTGGGTGTCCCAGCACCTGCCAGCCGCAGGTCCCGGAATTGAGGACATCGTGTTTTCAATTTTCTTCAATAAAGCAATGAATCTGGCAATTTGCTGGCCTGCTTCAGCTACACAGAAAGGACAATTTGAGAAAGATCATAGTTCAGGCCCAGTCAGACGGAAACGATTGAAAACAGAGAGCTGGCCGCGATGTTTCCCCAATGCAGCTTGCTGTCGCCGTTTGACTGACAAACTGACTTTTTTGAGGTGCTCATGCCCATTTCAGTCAGAGTTTATTGAAGGTGATTTTGATCTTCTCCATGAGGCCACAGCAGTGGCCGTGCCATCTGTCACCTTGATTGCATCGTGGATTCTCTGGAGAGAGCGCCATGGCTCCTGATCATTTACAGATTGTGCAGCTCTCCCCTCCATAAGGACCACATGCGCAGAGCCAGATGGTGAACATGCACGCTTATTATAAGTCTTTATCTCCGTGCAGGAAGGAGAGGAACCATTAGGTCTCCCTCAGGAGCCCCGCTCCTCTCTACCCTCATGCTGCTCCTCAGCAAATACAGTCTTCTTCAGCTGTCATCGGCCTACCTCTGAAAATTAAAAAAATAAACAATAATTCCATCAGGCCTGGAAACCAAGACGGAGCGGCACAGCAATCCCCTCGCCTGGCCTTCCTTTCTTTTCTCTAACCCCCCACTTGCCTGTCAGCACTAGGTAAAAACAAGTGTGTTTGCAAATGCATCATTAATGTGTTTGTAAGGTTCGAGGCACAGGAAAGAGAGTCGGGGACCCAGGCAAGTTTATAGAGGAAGTTTATTCCGCACTAACGAGCGAGATTCATTATGAAAGAGGGTAGGAAAACCAGGATTAGAGGAGGAGGAGGACCCAGATGGGCTGCCTCGAAAGGGGAGAACAGCAACATGTGCAGAGGTGAACTCACCTTTTGAGGGGAGGAACAAGAAGGAGTGGGGCCCAGGGCACTAGGCGCATGCTGATTGGTGGTTCAATGTCTCAGGGATGTCCTGGCAGCAGACGCAGGTTATGTCATATTCCACCCACCAGTTGGGAAAAGGGAGGATCTATCATTCCAGGCTTTTGGTGATATTAAAAAAAAAAATTGAGAGTCCGGGCAAGGTCAGGGGGTGAAGGTCCGTTTTCCGTAGCTACTTCCTGCTGAGAAGGGGAATCATCAGGGGCATCTTCCCCGGGGTCTCAAGGATTCTGGTGACATAGTTGTCTCTAGGTTCTGAATTCAAGGCCAGATAGATCTCTCCCACCTTCTGGTTGGTGAACATCTGCATTCTGTTCTCCAAAAAACTAGTGAAATAGTGCGTGAGACAGGGGCCAAAGAGCAAAATTAAAGGAACAGATACCAGTGGGCCTAATGATGGGAGGAGTCCTGGGGTAAGTGAGCGAAAAAGAGGAAGTTTTCCATGCTGGAGTGCAGCAGCATGGTTTTTCCAAGGGATTGGTTGGTGAAGTCTCTAGAGTGATCCTGCTGAGTCACTTGGGAGGTAAAAGCTGGTCCTGAGGCTGCCACAGTATCGTCACTTGTCTGGCTTTGCTGCTTTTTCTGAGCCTGGAGCTGAAATACAACCTGGGGTTAAGGTTCTTGGGGAGGCCTGAGTCCCCCGGCTGGAGGGCTGATCCTCAGGAGTCTTGGTCAGCTGGTCCTGGCCTGGGCAGAAACCTGTCGGCGTGTTCCCAGAGCAGTTGCCTGAAAAAGGGCAGGAATGGAAGATAAGCAGCCAGGAGAGGAGGGTCAGTAGGAGTTCAAAAGGGCTTAAGAAGGTGGGACTCCTTGGTGTAGCCCGGATTCCGGTCAGGGCCATGGGCAGGAGGTCCGGCCAGGAGCTGCAAATTTCTAGAGAGAGATTAGTTAGATGTTCTTTAAAGAGGCCATTGACCCTCTCGATCTTACCCGATGATTTTGGGCAGTAGGATATGTGCAGTTAAGTCAGGATTAGAGAGAGAAAAACCTGAGGGTCCCGCCCAAGGTTTAGTGAGGGCCTTGATAACTTTGGGGCGGGAGTGCATTGCCGCAGGTTGGATGGAGGCAGTGGGAAGGACAGTGGCTGGGTTCAGGGCTGGGGACTGGGTAAGGGAGATGTCAGGAATCTAGAGAAACAGGAGATGGAGTTCCTGCATGTGAGAGGGGGCCAGGAGATAGAAGGATCGGTGGGGCAGAGATCCTGTAGCCTATGGGAGGAGAAGACCTGTAGGGTTGCTGGAGGCAGATCTTCTGGGCCTCCTTGGTGAGAGTGGTGGCTGCAGCCAGAGCCTGGAGGCAGGGCTGCCATCCCCGAACCGTGGGATCAAGCTGTCTGGACAGGTAGGCTATGGGGGTTAAGGCTGGCCCTAGAGGCTGGGTGAGGACCCCCATAGCTATTCCCTCTTTCATCAGTAAATAGTTGGAAAGGCCTAGAGATGTCTGGGGAGGGGAGGGAGGCAGAGAGAGAGAGGGAGAGCGAGTGAGCCTGAAGCTTAGAAAAATCCTGGCAAACGAGGGAGGGTGAGGAGAGGGGACTACTGGTGTTTCTTTAGTGGCCTGGTATAGGGCTTAGCTAGGAGAGCAAAGCTTGGGACCCAATGGTGGAAGAATCCTATCAGCCGTAGAAAGGACAAGATCTGTTCTGCAGAAGTGGGAGGCTGTAGGTC
Organism: Lasiurus cinereus; assembly: GCA_011751065.1. Lineage (NCBI taxonomy): Eukaryota > Metazoa > Chordata > Mammalia > Chiroptera > Vespertilionidae > Lasiurus > Lasiurus cinereus. Next base: position 7,847,938 of record JAAGEH010000040.1, read on the forward strand.
TCGTATTGCTTGCATTTGGTCAACTGTCAGTCCTCGGGAATTGGGCGTCAGACAGATCCCCAAGTAAGTGACGGTGGGGGCCAACAGTTGCGCCTTGGCAGGGGACACATGGTATCCTCTGTCCCCTAAAAAGTTGAGGAGGCCAGCTGTCTGCCTCTGAGACATGTCCAGGGAGGGGCTGCAGAGAAGGAGATCATCTACATCCTGGAGAAGAGTGCTGGGTTCTAAGGAGCATTGTCGGAGGTCTCTGGGTAAGGCTTCATCAAACAGATGAGGACTGTTTCTGAACCCCTGGGGCAGACCGTCAAGGTGAGTGGGTCCTTTTACAATTCTTGTCAACAGTTAATTTTAGGACTTCTTTCTTTCAACATACCTTCCATTAAATATTCCTAAACATGTCCAGCAATTAATGTTTCTGTGTTGTATGCTAACATATTTAGAAAAGGCAGGGGGAGAAGGGAACAGGCCCTGCAGCCTGTTATCAAGCCTCTAACCCCTTGAAATTTAAAACTGCCACTTTTTCCTAGAGATAAAGATCTAAGTTTCTGATAAGCCTGTTCCAGCAAGAAAATTGTTCTCTAGGAAAGGTGGAGTGGGGGAGGGGCAGGGTGAGAAGGTGCTGAGGCCAGAGCAGTTTTCAGAGCATTAAAGAGTAAATTGCCATCAATACCCATGACCCAGATCGTGGAAAGGGAAAATGACCCTGAAAAAGGAGGGCAGGACAGAGAAGGTAGCCCCTGTATTGACCAGGAAGGAGGCCGGCTTACCCACCTACCTTGAGCGTTACCCTGGGCTCGGCAAGTGTGATGGGGGTTGTCGAGTCTGGCTATCTTCAGTCTTTGGCCAGTCTTCAGTCATAGCCAGTGGCGGGTCATGACCTGAAAGGGCGGCCCCCCTATGCTGAGATGCAGAAGGCCCATCACTTTTCCAGGGGCAGTCACTCTTATTGTGCGCCGGGCAGGGCGTGGTTGGAGCCAGGGGCCAGGGCACTGCTTGCCCAGTGGCCTTCATTTCCACACTTGAAGCATCCTCCAGGTGGCGTTCGTCCTCTGGTGCCCCCTTGGGACCATGTGTGGCTGCTGTCAGCCTCCAAGCTGCAACCAAGGCTTGGGTTTGCAGGTTCACCTTCTGTTGAAGGTGGGCTTCCCGATTCGACTCTGCCTGCTCCGCACAGGCATTAAAACTTTAAAGGCTGTATTTACTTGATCTTGGACCAAGCTCTGAGCAGGCGTTAGGGGAGTGAGTGGCAAAGCAGGCGGTGGGCTATGGGCCAGAGGAGGAGGAGCGCAGCGGTGGCAGGTGGCCACACCAGGCCAGACCCGTGGGAGCGGGCTGTGGGAGGTCTCAGTAATTTTATTCAAAGACAGGGTGGGCCTTGCTGTTTCAAGATGGCGACCCCCCTGGGAATGGCAAGCCATGTGGCTAACATGGTGGCTGCTTACAATACACAAGGGAAGAGTAAACCAAAATTTCTACAGACAAACAGAAATCTCACTTAGCTGTTTGGAGCGGTGGGCGGGGTGGTAAGTGGCCTCTGCTCAGCTCATGACCCAAGGCAACGATGGCGGCACCTGAAGCGGTGGTCACTGACCAGGAAAGGGGCAGCCACGGTGAAGGAGGAGGAGGAGAAAGAGAGGGAGCACAAGGCGGGGCAGCGGGAGCAGGAGAGGTGGAGATGGAAGATTGGCTGCGTCAAAACAGTCAGAAGACAGAGAAAGGGGGTGAGGACTGGTTTGAGGGGGTGAAGACGACTTTGCGAGGAGGATCTGATGAGTGGAACATGAGGAGTAAAGTGAGGGGCAGGAGCGAAGGGCCACTTCCCAGTTTGCTGGCAGAAATTACTACGGTCAGTGAGGATGTTAAAATCAAAAGTCCCATTTTGGGGCCATCTGGACCCATCCCAATTCATACTGAGGCCATGTTACAGAAGTAAGTGAGGCGTTTAGGACTCAGATCCTGGGACAGACCTAGCTTAACCAGATTGGCGAGGAGACACCCTGGAAGTGTGTTAGGGTCCGGTTTAGATTTTTGATCACCCATGTCTAATACCTGGGGTCAGTAGCTGGCGCTAAAGGCTGCGGATGGAGGGACCCGAGGAATGGCAGGGACATCTCCACTACGTCCTGGGGTCCGGGAACCCCTTCCTGGAAGGGGGTCCAGAAACAGAAGCCAAAAGCCCGGAGAACAAGGGGCGGCGGCAGGAACGTCTCCACTGCCGCCCAGGGTTCAGAACCCCTCCGGGAGGGGCCTGGCGGGTTATGTCCCGAAGGCGATGGCTGACAGACACACTGGCAAAACGACCGCCAGGAATCAGCACGGGGCCATCCCAGCCCGTCCATGGTCAGATGGAATACTCGCCCCGCCCAGGTTTCACGGCACCAAATGTAGGGTTCGAGGCACAGGAAATGGAGTCGGGGAGCCAGGCAAGTTAAAAGAGGAAGTTTATTCCGCACTAGTGAGCGAGATTCATCATGAAAGAGGGTAGAAAAACGAGGATTAGAGGAGGAGGAGGCCTGAGATGGGCTGTCTTGAAAGGGGAGAACAGCAACACGTGCAGAGACCAACAGCCTTTGGAGGGGAGGAG
>JAAGEH010000040.1:7850531-7866417 GCA_011751065.1 Lasiurus cinereus
CACTAGGCACATGCTGATTGGTGGTTCAATGTCTCAGAGCCGTCCTGGCACGGAAGCTCCACCCACCAGTTGGGGGCAGGGAGGATCTCTCAGTGTTGATTCTTTTTAAGAAATCAGGAGGGGCCGCTGCTTGGAAATAAAACAATGTGATCCTAGTTCCTTTTGGGGGGGGATTATGGCTTCCATTGTATTGGCCTCATTTTTTTTTCATTTAAGGATTTTTTTTAATTTATTTTACATTATTTTTACATTCTACAGTTTTCTGAAATCCCAGAAAGGGGACCCCCTGTGTGTCAATAAAGATCCAGGAAGGAATTTAGGTGTGGTTGACTGTGAGCAAGAATGGAAAATCCCAAATGTAGTGGTGTTCTAGAAAATTCCTTTCAGTAAACTCTTCACCAGGAAAGAGACAGTGAGCAGAGCTGGGAACAGCTCTGGGGAACTGAGCAAACACAACTCAGAGAACCACCTGAGCAGATCAAGGGATACCTGGTAAAAATGTGCATTTTCTCCTAAACCACCATTGTCACTTACTATTAGGGACTCAAAGGTTCTAAAGGAAACCATAATATGTGCAAAACTCAACACTGACAAAATGAATATGCATTCGTTGTAAAGAAAGTAATTCTCAACTTTTTTATTTCATAGTTATCATATATGTGAATATCACATACATAGTAGATGTACATTTTGTTTTCTTATGTATAAATACTTCACCCAGGCCAAGATATAGGACATTTCCAGAATTCTGGCAAACTTGGAGTAAATACATAAACAAATGCTCATAAGCAGAAACCCACCTCTCTTGCCTCCACTGCCTTATAATACACCCAAGCCCTGCTCGCTCTCGCTCTCTCTCTCTCTCTCTCTCTCTCTCTTTCTCTTTCTCTCTCTCTCTCTCCCTCTCTTTCTCTCCCTCTCATACACACACACACACACACACACACACACACACACACACACAGCAACACACATGTAAGAGAGAGTGAGAGAGAGCACGAGCACTTGCGCGTACAGGGCTTGGACCGTGCCAACAAGAACTCCTGCTATGTGGGAAAGCCCCATTAGCGAGCAGCTGGATGCAGAAACCAGGAAAAGGTTTCCAGTGACCCATGACCTTGAAATCTCACCTACATGAGTCATTCATTTAAAATAACTGTCATGTTAACCCAATGGCTGCAATTACCAAACTCCAATATCTTTGCTCAGACACTAAATCTAAGTGATCCAGGTGCCTGCTCGCACAGTCACACAATCCCTTGTGGTTTAGGTTAAAATGGCATGGGATTTCTCTCTCCATGAAGTGCTAAGTCTTACACACAATCTCTTTTACACAATTTCTCAAGGGCCTGGCTCTTTCAGAAGAATCAGCCTTTGTTGGGAGTGCAGAATAAGCCACAATGTAGTTGTGAAGAAGAAAAAAAAAGACTATGAGCAAGCCCACTGGGAAAACACACACACACACACACACTCACACAAGCTGCTTGCATATCCATATTTCCTGAAAAGGTAATCAAGTCCAACTCACTTCCTAAATACAAATCTAAGAGTTATACAGTAGGGACCTTTCCAGTGGATATTTATTTTTATTTATTTATTTTTAAAATATATTTTATTGATTTTTTACAGAGAGGAAGGGAGAAGGATAGAGAGTTAGAAACATCAATGAGAGAGAAACATCAATGAGAAACATCAATAAGCTGCCTCCTGCACACCCCCTAATGGGGATATGCCCGAAACCAAAGTACATGCCCTTGACCAGAATTGAACCTGGGACCTTTGAGTCTGCAGGCTGACACATTATTCACTGAGCCAAACCAATTAGGGCTCCAGTGGATATTTAAATAGAAGACAATAATGCCTTGAACAGGCCAACTTCTTCCTCCTCCTCCTCCTCCTCCTCCTCCTCCTCCTCCTCCTCCTCCTCTTCTTCTTCTTCTTCTTCTTCTTCTTCTTCTTCTTCTTTTTTGTAAACCTGATTCAGCCTATCACCTTCCATGATGGCAATGCATTGTTTACATTTTCTGTGAAACAAAACAACTGCTCTTGATGAAATAAAGTCACTACCAAAAAATTTTTAGAGGAAGACGTTTAGTGTGGTTTTAATTTACACACAAATGTGTTTTGAGAGGAGAGGTAGATGGTAAGATTTTAGTCTTAAGCTCGCTCATTTTTTTTAAACTTTGGGGTATCTAGGGATGTGTGTCTCTAATGCTGTGTGAAGGTGTGGGTGTGTGCAGAAAACTTATGTATTTTATAGGCTTGTATGGTCATCCTACTTGACATTGCAAATGATATTTAAAGGCACAAAGGGAAAAAAAATACCCATGCCTACCTAAAATAATTCCCAGTCCTTGAAATTAGCTTCAAATAGAGTGTACCCAAGCATATGGGTTTTTATTCTCTTCAGTGTATAGATTTTCCTACCCAGCACAGACAGGAATGTTTGGGATTAGCTGTACCAGCTAATCCTGAAGTGGGTTCCTGGCCCGCACGTGGGGAAAAGACAAAGCTGACATCTGAATTTGTTAAACGTTTTTATGTATCTGGTTCTGGGTATTTCACTTCCAATGAAGCTAGGATCACAAGCTCCATGCAATGTCCCCTGGCCATGACCTCGTGTTCGGGGCCAGGGAAAGGCCAGAGAGCATGGATTCAGGCTGGGGTTGAATGGCAGCCCTTTCACTTGGCCTTGTACTTTCATAAATTGCTTGCTTTCTCCCAGCCTAATATTCTCTCTCTGCTTGATGAGCAAAACAATTCCAATCTCCCCAATGAGGATTAACTGCAATGAATGGGAAAACATCTCACATGTATCTGGCAGGTACTAAGCCCATAAAGCATGCTATAACTGAAACTAAACCAGAGCAAATATCGCCACTTCAGCTAAAAGATAGTACCGCAAATGCATAGATAATGCAATCATTAAGGTTATTAGGGGCCAAGGTAGGAATCAAATTTTGTCAAGCAGCCAGGGGAGTGGGAATGGTGGTGAAGAAGAGAGACCTGAGGTGACCTTGTGCATGTTACTTAAATTCTTTGTTTCAGTTTCTGTCACCTGAAAACGGGAGTGACAATAAGGAACCCACTTTAGGATTAGCTGGGATAATATAGGTCATATGATAAGCACTATAAAAGTTAGCCAGCATTCTGAATGCTCGTATAGCTGTGTAATGATAGCTTGTGATTTCATCCTTTACTAACTTTGGGGTATGATATAGCAATAAAATCTTATTGCTGCTCAAAAGCACAGGAAACTGACCAAAATTCATTGTTCACTTTTATTTGCTGTTTTTGATATTCAGTGCTTGCTAACTTGGCACTATTATTTATCTTATTTCATTGCTGCAAACCATACCTATAAACTTAGTAAGCTGTGTCACCTCTTTCTTCCTCTCTCTCTCTCTCTCTCTCTCTCTCTCTCTCTCTCTCTTCCTCCCTCTCTCCTTCCCTTCCTTTCCTCTTTCTCTTACACACAAACACACACACACACACACACACACACACACACACACACCATTCCTCATGCAGGGTGGGTGTCCCTGGAAGTATCAAACCCCATTTCTGAGAAAACACCCCCAAGAACAGTAGTATAAGGAGAGGCATTATTTTGGTCTCAAAATTAAAAGACTTGGACATTGGTTCTAATTCCATCACTTCACCTTGGGTAAAGCACTTATTCTTTCTATATTTGTAAAGTAGATATTGGATTGCCCTTTCATTTCACAGGGTTGCTGTGAAAGGCCTTGGAAAAAATATGAAACACTAGCCAAGCTTAGATATCAGTATCATTGTTATGTATTAAAGACAGCATCATTACCTCACAATAAATATTATCAACAGATTAATGAAGATTTCGTGATAAATATGTAACTGTCAGGAATAACTTAGACTCTAGCTGGAAAGCAAGAGAATCAAAATCCATTGTACTCTGAACCACCATGCCAGTCTGGAGGCAGAGCTAAATTCTACTCCCAGGGGTCTCTGGAGTTCCTGGATCAAGTGATTCTGATTAACAGTGGACGAATAGGGCTCACATTTTAATTTTGCTTCTTCCTATCTTTGAGAATATTTCCAATATTAAAATGTCTAACCCCCAAATAACGTAAGACCCAAATGAAAGCAAATCCAACAAAATCTGCTTAACTCAGGCTGCTTTAAAATAAGAGTTCATACAATGGGACAGTTGGTCCCAATCCTGGTTTAATATGTCTGCAGTACAAAAGGTCTTTGCTGCCTCCTGTTTCTGCGGGGAGGGAGGGGGGGGAAGGAGCTTATTAAAATAAATGTAGAATAGAATTTAAGCTCCTAATCTGAATGGAAAAGCAATAATTAATGTAATAATAAAAACAATAAATTTATTTTTAGGATATTTCTTATTTTTACACTATAATTTAGTAATGTTCAATTTTCAAGGGTTATTTCATAGGAATATAAAATAAGAAAATGATTTTTTAAAGTTCCAGAGAGTCTTTTGAAGAATGGTATGACAACAAAAAGACATTTTTAAAAATAAACTAAAATAACCTATAATAAAGTAATTCTAATCTAAATAGCACTAGGAAACATATAGGCACAAGGCTTTTATTCTCTGTCAACAGAGAAAGCAGGCATTAGAAGGGAACTGATCATAATTAAAATATAGGTATTTTAATATTTTAAAATAATTATATCATAATGGAAGATAAAAATTAATGTGTGTTTGTGTATGTGTATATGCACATATGTAATTGTGTGTGTGTGTGTGTGTGTGTGTGTGTGTGTGTGTGTGTTCAAGCCAAATTCAACTAGCAGGCAGTGATCACACATCTCATCTTGTGAATGGCATTAGATATCTTGTTCAAAAAAAAAAAATCTCTGATTAATCTGATTAAGCTGGTGAGTGAATAATCCTTTAATCCTCTCAAGAATACAGTTTATGTCTGTTGAGTGTCAAATTTAAGGCTGACAAGCTGTAAATACTGAAATTTAAGTGAAAGGAAGGAGGAAAAGGCAGTCACCCAAAGTCAAATTGTGTTGCCTCTTTTCTGGAATCTGCCTTTTGTGGGTGACCTTCTCGGCTGAAATGAGAATGAGAAACATTAGAAAAAATAATAAATCATCCTCCAGCGGTGGCTATGTGGCAAAGAGCATATCAGTCACTGAGGACCAATCTGCTAGCATGTGCTTCCTTTTTCCCAACCAGTTTAATTATAAATTAATGGGCATTGCCTTTTGCTTCTCATTTCATTCAGGAACAGAAATGTTTAAAACCAGATATTTATTTTATAGTTGGAAAACTATCTCAGAAAACTGCTAGATATTTTTGCATAATCACGAAATCAGAAAAATGAACATCCTTCCATGAAAATCTCAATCAGGGAGGACTATACTTCAGCGACTGTTATTGCATGTAGAATAACAGAGCTTTGTCTAGGCCAAATGAATGGAAGTGCCTGATGCTGCTTTATCGCTGAGCACCAAATTTCAATAATAATGATGAGGCAAGATAGCATGGGGCAGAGGGGGAGAGGAGGATAGGGTAATTGTTTGCTGCCCAAGGAAAATAAAAAATTTTTAGAAAATAATCTGATTGGCTTGCTTGCTTGCTTTAACCATCTACTTTTTAAAATATTTTTATTTTATTACATTTTTAAAAATATTTTTTTATTGATTTCAGAGAGGAAGGGAGAAGGATAGAGAGATAGAAACATCAATGATAAGAATCACTGTTTGGCTGCCTCCTGCACACTCCCTACTTAGTAGGACTGAGTAGCAACCCAGGCATGTGCCCTTGGCCAGAATTGAACCTGGGACCTTTTAGTCGAAGGCCAACGCTCTATCCACTGAGCCAAACTAGCCAGGGCTAACCATCTACTTTTACTACTAACACTGAAATATATACAGATCATCCCAATCAGAATTTTATGCTGTTTGTAGTCCAAAATGTGCTGTGAATTTGTTAGTCTAAAATATTTCTGTCAATTATTTATGAAAATCATCCTCTTCCTCTGAAAACCTTAACTAGTGACTGCTAAAAGGGCAAAACAGCTGGAAGAGATTAATCTGCCATTCAACTACTTTTTCATTTACTAATTTAACTGGAATCAAGGGGATCTGGTCTAATTAAAGTATTAGCCAGCCCTTCAAGGCAGAAAGTCTATGTCAGCTCTTAATTCCTTGTGGTATGAGGAAATAAGGCAAAGGCAGAACAGCCCTCCCAGCCCTGAGTGTAGCTCAAATACCGAGCGCCACAGTCTGGGAAGTGAGGTAGGGACAAGATTCACCCACTCTGTTCTTTGCTCTTTTAACTATGGTGTAGCCTCCACTTTTACAAATGAGGCCTGGAAAAACTGAGGCCCCAGTAATCAGACAGGAGAGGAAAGCCTGTGGAGAAACCCTGTCCTGGCTTTCTCTATTTTTGCCTGGCTGGAGGTGCTCCACTTCTAGGTTTGCCCCACACACATGGGGATCAGATGAAGGGTGAGGCGCTTTTGGCCCCACCCTCAGCCGACTGTGTCCTCCACCCCAGAATCTGCCAAGCTCTGTGACTAAAGCTTTCAACATGCTAACTTCAGCATCTTCCTTTAATGTCACACATTTGACACCATCTAATATTTTTGGTCCTTTGTTTCTAATAAGGTAGGCAAATATCTCACATCTCCGGCCTGTGTGTTCGGCTTCCTGTCTACTCAACGGTAATGGCTTATGTAATTGACCTGCCACATGATATGTTAAACCCCATCCACTTTGATAGTGAACTTTCCCCCAGCATGAACTGATGAACTGATGCCTGATACTGAAAGGCAGAACCAATGATCGGGCCCTGAGGACCACCGATCTCCTTACAGCTTTTGGACTGATAGAGACTCAAAGCCCAAAAGGGAAGGATTTCCTGCAGACTTTCCTCCAAGGCTTTACAGAACTGACTGGGCAACTGAGAAGAGCTTGCAGCCACCTCCATGAATGAATTGTGGGGCTGAGGAGTAAACGCCTGGAGATGAACCCCACGTTGGTAACAAACTGTGAGAGGACCTCACACCGGGCTTTTGTTCAAGAAGTAAGAGCTATCTTAAACCCCTACCCCGCAAAACACGCGTTTACCAACTATATAAGACAATTTCTGAAATTATTGTAGAATAAGCCTAATTATAAATAAATATCTAAGAGAATAGGTGTATAAGTCGTGCATTTGGAATATATTTTTCTTATTGTATATATCCTCTGATTTGTCATGTTTAGACCCTGTTCTCACCTTCTCAAAATCACTTAATAATGTTATAAAATAACACATACACTTTTGCCATTCATTTACTCCTTCATTCATTTAATAAACACTGAAAGTTTAAGTGCATGGACATAAATATGCTATTATTTTAAATGCTGTGGAGTTCATAATAAAAATACCACAGGATCATAGATGTTTTATATGATGAGACCTTGCCAAAGAGCCATGTGAAATCACTCCGTCTCTGTCCAGCCCACTCCTTGAGACTCAAAAAGCATAACAAAAGTACTTGGTAAAGACAATGTATGCAGGTCATCAGTAAGCTGCTTTCCTCTTGCTATGGTGGTCCCTTTTCACTTAGTTTCAGATTCACCTCTTATTTTTGAGTTTTTATTGGCTCTAAGAAAAGCCCTTATAGGCTGATATAATCTGGAGAGGCCTAGATAAAAAAAAAAAAAAAAGGAGGGGAGCAAGGGGGAGAGAATTAGAATAGGCAAAAGTATGTGACTGACCCTTTAGGAAATCTAAGATATTGAAATTTATTTCCCATGAATTCCAGAGCCAAATTGATAATAAATAAATAAGTAAATAATTAAATAAAACATTCCAAGAGCCACTTAATAAGTCTGTCTCCTCCAGCCCATCTATGCAACAAGAGTTTAGACCAGCAGGTTTAGTCCCACCCAGGCTCTGAGCTGCTCTGGTTAAGAGAGAATCTCTATTATTAAGGTCAGCTATACCGGCCAGTGATATCTAGTTTGGGCATATTTTCTAGTTCATAAATCTGGGACCTAGGGTGAGCTCTCAGTCCTCAAATGGTCATTGAGTCCCAGCTCTTGTCTAAGACCATCTACATTTACTCAGAGTAAATACCAAGCTTAATCTCAATTCTAGTGTCTAGGTACTCTGAGCCCTAGTCCAATTGACTAGGCCCTAAACATTGCCTAGCTGTGGCCAGTTCTTTTTTTAGATGATCCTGACCCTTTTTTTCAAATCTTTAATCAATTATTAGGCCTTCCTTCAAAGAGAAAAATTGCCCAAGAGACCATCATCTACATACCTTCTGGAATAGCCGTCATTGGAGGATTCCTACCATGCCTTAGCCACCAGGTTGGACTTGAATATCTACACTGACTTCGTTCTAGTTCACAGTGACCACTACAAACTATTGTTTAGGTGTTGTCTATTTTTCCAGTTCCCAAGAGACAGCTTAATATTTAGGTCAGTTCCCTTAGCTCATCTGGTTTTCAGCATCCTACTTTTCCCTTTTGACTCATGTTACCAATGTGTTCATGGACAATATTTCTTGAGTTTTGCTACTAGGACTTAATAGGGGCAGATTTCTAAAGAATGTAAGCAAGCACAAGTTGGTAATAGACATTATATTTGTCTTGATTTTTCTTTAGAATTGACTGATTCCACTTCTCCAAGACCAGCGCAGACCAAAAATAGACTTCCTATGATTATTAAGCAAAGATTGCTTTCCTCCACCTTATAAACTGAAATGCAGATGTGGCTGAGGCCCCACACATCCTGAATGTATTTACTTGTATCAGCATATTTCACTCTCTTGCCTGTTTCGCTCTCTAAAATATGACACTAGTGACTTTATTGCCTCTGGTACTATAATAACTATCATGTAAATAAATGTTTTCTAAAAAATAGAAAATTGGACTTCTGCTTCTCAATTATATGCTTTTACCATGCACAATAAACATAAAAATAACTTCACGAAATTCATTAGATTGATTAAAATTGGAAAGCTGGATAATGCCATTATTGTTGAGCATATGGGTATATCGAAATCTTCATATGTCTGCTGATTTAAACATAGACTGGTGCAGACATTCTGCAAAGAGCCTGGTGGTAGTTAGTTAAATTAAATATTCCCTATGACATAGCAGTTCTGTTCCTGGATATAATTCTCAAAAACATTCTCACACACTGGGAGACATCCTTCATGATGTTTACCACAGTGTTGCTTGCAATTGTAGGAAGTAGAATGCAATTGCGGTGTGTCCATCAAAGGGCTGGATTTGCACAGCTTCATTGATAGGTCTTAGAAACTATAGACCATAATGATTTAAAAAATAGAATAAGCAATCTAGTATAATGACACTTGTATAAATTAAAATACTTAAATGTTTTACAAGAACACATGAAAACAGAAAGATATTATCAGACACATTAATATGCCTGCTTATGGTAGGAGAATGAAAATGGCAGTGAGAAATTGAGAAATGAGGATCAAATGAGATACATGAATAAAATGCACGGATGGAGAGAGAGAGATGCCTTACAAGTGAGCCAGCCAGTTGGCCAAGAGAGAAGCCTGTGCCAACCAATACTATGGTGTCATGAACTATGTTTAATCAACTATTTTCTGTATTTGAAGTCTAGAAATAAAATAAAACTGTTCAGGAGATCTGGTAAGTATCTAGGGCAGTGGTTCTCAACCTTTTTTAATGCTGTGACCTTTTAATACAGCTCCTCATGTTGTAGTGACCCCCAATCTTAAAATTATTTTTGTTGCTACTTCATAACTGTAATTTTGCTACTGTTAATGAATCATAATTTAAATATCTGTTTTCCTATGGTCTTAGGCAACCTTGCTAGCAGTTTTCAACCTGTGGGTCGCGACCCACAAGTTGAGAACCACTGCTGTAGAGCCTAAGACCATCAGAAAACACAGATATTTACTTTATGATTCATAACAGTAGCAAAATTACAGTTATGAAGTAGCAATGAAAATAATTTTGTGGTTGGGGGGGCACCATAACATGAGGAACTGTATTAAAGGAATGCGGCATTAGAAAGGTTGAGAACCACCGATATAGAGCATGATCAAACCACAATAGAACAAAAGGTCCATGTAGGTTGAGGACAGCCTGCAAACACCCCAATGATAATCTGAATTACATTGGAATTGTTCAGGTCCTTTGTGCCAAGACATCTTGTAGCTTCCAGAAGGTCTCTTCTTGGCTTCTACTTACAATCCTGGCATGAAATCTCACTACAATTGAGAATGGGAAAGAAATGAAAACAATTTATACCCAAATATGTCACTTTCCACAGTAAAGGTAGTAAAAAAAAAAAAATAGGAAAACTCAGAGTCAGTGTGATAAGAATTAAAGAGTTTTAAAGAACAATCTACTTTTTAAAACTTAGGAAGGAAAGCTTGTATAATTTAAACACTAAAATGTCACCAATGACCTTTATTAACTTGGGAATTAAGATGCATACTCTAGGTTTATTATTACCATGAAAATATATCCCAGCTCTTTTTAAATTTCCCCCACCCCCTTGGTTTGAACCTGATCCCTAGCTAATTGACAGGGAACTTGGTAATGATCATTTGTGTTTCATAATTATCTTGAATCAACACATTAGTTCCACATTCCACTGTTTCCTTCCTAAGGCAACTGTAAATAGTTTTCAGCAATTCCAACAAATAGATTTTGGCAAGGTGGACATCCCAGTCTTGTTCCCAGTTTTAAGGGAACTGCTTTTAGTTTTTCCCATTGAGTATGATGTTGGCTGTGGATTTGTCATATATATATGATCTTTATTACATTGAGGTGTGTTCCCTTTATCCTCACTTTGCTGAGAGTTTTAATTATAAATGGGTGCTAGATTTTATCAAATGCTTTTTCTGCATCTATTGTTCATGTGATTTGGTTTATGTGGTGTATCACGTTTATTGATTTGTGGATATCTTACCAACCTTGCATTCCCAGAATAAATCCCATTTGATCATGGTGTATGATTTTTTTTATGTATTGCTGAATCTGGTTTGCTAATGTTTTGTTGCGGATTTTAGCATCTATGTTCATCAGGGATATTGACCTATAATTTTCTTTTTTGTAGTGTCTTTACCTGGTTTTGAATTAAGATAGTGCTGGCCTTGTAAAATAAGATTTAATGCTTCCTCTTGAATTTTTTTTTTTTAATTTGAGAAGGATAGGTGCTAGTTTTTTGAATGTTTGGTTAAATTCACTGTGAAGCCATCTGGTCCAGGACTTCACTTCCAAATGGCCCTTTTTATGGTTTCTATATCCTTTTTCATGCTGTTATAATTTCCCTAAGTTTCTTGAGCATCCTTATTACTACATTTTGAACTTCGTATATGATAAATTGCTTGCCGCTAGCTCATTTAACTTTTTTTTTTTTTTGTAGGTTTCTCCTGTTCTTTCATTTGAAGCATGTTTATTTGACCTCCCATTTTGGCTGCCTCTTTTGTCTCTATGTATTAGGTCAGTGGTTGGCAAACTCGGCTCATGAGTGGTTGGCAAACTGCGGCCATTCTGTTGATTAATGAGTTTGCCGACTACTGACCTAAACTCTCGATTCCAATAATTACAGGCTGTTGTTCCTTGTGATTAAGCCCCTATCCCAGTGGTTGGCAAACTCATTAGTCAACAGAGTGGCAAACCACTGTATTAGGTAAATTGGCTATGACTTCCAGTCTTGGTAGGGTGGTCTTATTTAGTAGGTGTTTTACGGGATCCAGTGGTGCAGTCTCCTTAGTCACCTGAGCTGAGTGCTCCAGGAATATTCCTTGTCAGATTATGTGGGCCCTCCTGATGTAATTGAGTCTTGACTGCTATTGGCCCAATCATGTGTGGGGTCAACCCTCTGGCTGGCTGACTGTGAGGATCAACCCTGACCACAGTGTACAAGCTGCTATGTGGTGCTGACCACACAAAGCAGAGTTTGCTTCAGCAGGGTCTGGTGCCTGCCGAGATTCCCTTTGGATATGCCAATTGTTACGCTAATTATATCTTGCTCTGATGTTGTCTGAAGCTGACCACTGGATGTGTTGCTGGTGGGGCCTCTTGGGAGGGACTCTGGGGCCAGCCATTGTCAGACACTGCCTGTGATGGGCCCTGGGCAACCTGTTTGGAGCTACAAAATGATCCATAGTCTGTGGGCTGCCTCTGCTGGTCCTGGGTGTGTTCAGGAAGGACCAACCTGCACACCAAGGCCAGCTTTTACCAGCACTGGGCTCAGGGGCAGGTCACCAATAGTTCTAAGGCACCCCAAGGTTCCCTTCCTGCTTGCTTGCCTCCACCTGTCTAATGCCTGTTAAGCTCAGTCACTGAGAGAACCTTTGGCAGTACTCAAGTTGCATGAGGTAGGTTCTCGGTGATTCACAAGGTGGGGGTGAGTGGAGTTCACCGGATTGAAACAGGTTCAAACTTAGTGCCAGTGCTGGGTCTGAGGCTACTCAGCAATTGACCCAGGATATACCAAGTCTAGCTGCCACCCTCTGGGCCAAGATGGCTGTTTCAAATGTGCCTTACAAATCTCTCCAAGAATATAAGAAAACATTCTTTAAGATGCCAGCTAAGAAATTTTCTTTCCATTATTAACCACAGTTCCACAATTTAGAATGTCTTTGGTCACAGTTTAACGAGGTTAAATCAACCTAAAGCCTGAAGGACATTTAATTTTAAAAAATAATGTACTATAGATGATTGAGTGATTTCATCTTATTCTCCTGGATTATTTTTAGTCATTCCACAAAAAATGCATTGAATACCAGTTATGTACAGGACAACAAAGGTGTTGGTCTCAAATTTTCCATGTGTTTCAGAATCACCTAGATTCTATCTTAGCAATTCTGATTTAAGTGAGTTAAAAGTAGATTCCAGAAATGTGCACTTGCGATGACTACCCAACATAACTCTGAAATGGGACTCAAAGCCTTCACTTGTAAGAAATACCGAGATAGCGCTTCAGATTCTTTTCTTAATCTTAAGAGAAGATTGAAATGTACACCTTGATCCCTAAAACAAGAGGTGGTCCACTGTCCCACATAATTCGAGTAAAATTTAAATTATCCAAATGCAGGGGTCCTCACCCACCTGCAGCCTGGATAGCATGTTTAAGAAGGGAATAGAGAGTTGGGTATCATTTTTAGGAAGTCTACTTTTAATTCCTAAGAAAGCTTTCTTCAAATATTACTCTTATCCTAGCCAGTTTGGCTCAGTGGATAGAGCATTGATCTGTGGACTAAAGGGTCCCAGGTTTGATTCTGGTCAAGGGTATGTACCTTGGTTACAAGCTGAATCCCGAGCCCTTTTCAGGGCACATGTGGGAAGCAACCTACCAATGTGTCTCTCTTTTTGTGTCTCTCCCACTAACTTCCACTCTCTCTAAAAATTCATGGGAAAATTCCTTGGGTGAGAATTAACAACAAAAATAAATTACTCCTAAAACAGTATTTTCTAATAGATCCTTCAGAAATAGATTTTTACCACTTTATCGAGTGGTAAAAATCTGCAGACAGAAACCAAGCATGGAAAATACATTCTCTTCAGGCCACTTACCAGAAACCACTGAGGGCCATCTGGAAGGGGTGGCTACCCAGACAAGACCGTTAAACACAGAGTCATTGTGTTGTGCTCTGCCCAAGCCCTGAGTCCCTTCACATATGCCATGTTCAGACACTTGCTTTGTTTTGTCTTGTTTTGTTGTGTTGCTTTCCCCTAGGATGAGGCTTGGCAAATTTTACACAGTATGATGGCAGATTGACAAGCAAGGTTACCTGGTGATCTGAGGCCTGGAGACATAGGTGGTGCTGCCTACTTTATGTTACAGACATTGGGGGAAAGAGATGATACTTCCTCTCCCAGAGGTGAGGGCAATGGGTAGGGATTGAAGGCTCATCATGTGACATCACATTTTGGATTGAGAGTCCTATATCTGCCATCCCTAGTTTTCTTAGGATCCTAGCCAGAGAGAGATGAAAAATCAAAGTATATCAGTATATCAATAAAATATCTAAGTATATCAGTCTCAATAATGGGGTACCACTAAGTATTGTACACCAATAAAACAAATCAATAAAACTCAAAAGACTAAAACTGGCAAGCCCTACCCTGGCCATAACAAAGAACAACACCAATACTACCTCAAAGAGTAGAAATCAGCAGCCTCAGCCTATCGGGATGCATGTCCTGCAGTGGCTATAGCACCCTGTTTTAAGTTACGGTATTCTTTAATTTCTCCCAAATTAATATCCAGTATCAAAAGGTAATTTCCCAATGCACATTTGGCAATCATCAGAATAATTTATCCACTTGAAAGTCAGGTAGTGGTACACTAAGGAAAAGGCACGAGGTAGTTAAAAATTTGAAGAATATGTCAATTGGTAAAATTAGATAAAAAGTTACGCTGTGTTCTGCCCTACATTTGGACTATCACAAGTGAGGCAAACTTTTCCAGGCAAACTGCTGAGGACTGCCAATTTAACAAGCTGTTCCATGCTGCAAGGGACATATTTATGGACATACTTTCAACAAGACGTACCTAGTGCTACCAAGCTGTGCTGTACTAAAGAGCAGAAAGACTCAGAATGATAGATTTAAAAAAGTAAAGCATTTCACACATGGGTCTTATTAAAATCAGATCAAGTATTCTGAAATTTACAGGCAAAAATATTTAAAATGATGACAAGGTTGTTGCATGCTCTAAGAAGAAAACACCCGGGAAATGTAAAAGATAAGATTGACACAGCATGTTTAGCTCAGGCTGTTGCACAACAAGGCTCTTGAAGGGAGAAAGGAAAAGCCAAACTGCATTGTGAATATTCTCATTTTAATCAGTTGGGTCAACATGACTCGAATGCTATTTAAAACCAAGGCTTACCGCATGAATCTTTTTTAGTACAAAGATTATCTGTTCACAAAAATCTTTCAGAAAGATCGGCCCCATGTCTCTTAATTTTTTGATGGTGAAATGTCACCTGAAGTCACTCCAGATACTAGTATTTATTTAATTTCAGACGCCATGGGCTCTCCCCCTGTGAAAGCATTTCTCATCCTTGAGAGTGTGTTTGGAATCCTGGAGAGTCAGAACTGTTCTCTACTTCAAACTTGCTACCCATTTCTATTTCTGGGACAGGAAGACAAACTCTAAGTTGATTCTAAGCTGCTGGTACCTTTATTTTGCTACCTCTAGACCACATCAACTGGCACCTACTGACTACCTACTCATCTCAGGCTGCTTCTTACTCAGTTTGGAACAAAGCAGAAAATATATTAGGAGGGAAACAGGAGAGCACCCAACCAGGACAGACACAATTTCATGGGTTACACCATGCTGTGGAACCTTGGGCAGGTTACTTACCTTATCTGTGCCTCAATCCCTTATCTGTAGGGTAGTAATGATAGTACTTACTTCAAGGAAATGCAACATGGATTAATTGACTTAAAATTAGAAAGTGCTCAAAGCAATACCTACTATACTCTACTACAAGCACTAATCAGATATAAGTAGTCTTGGGCTGGAATCAGAAAAAGAAATCTGGTCTGACTACTGAAAGTGTGACCAAGAAAAAGTCATGTCACCTCTCAGGCTCCTATTTTCTCTGTCCGTAGGAGACAGCAATATCTTTCCCAACTGCTGTAGATGAGAAGAGATAGTGCTTTGTAAAGTACTGGTCCGATTGTAACTACCTTGGTAATTACCTTCTGTGCATGCAACTTGTACCACACAGTGCAATTTTAGGACTGCAAAACAGAAATATTAGGAGTTTCCCTTGTCAGAAATGTCAGAAAATGATTTCTATATAGTGAAAATCTGACCTGGTTACCCATTCTTAAAATTCTTCCCACCAAACATTTAAAAAGAAAGAAAGAAAGAAAGAAAGAAAGAAAGAAAGAAAGAAAGAAA